>CAKAJE020002096.1:0-112664 GCA_916610135.2 Macropis europaea
GATGTAAATTGAACAAATGTGATAGAATTTCGCTGAATTCTTATATTAAACAAAATATAAAATGATCTAACCGGGTCTCTGATTGCCCTATCGTAGAAGTTTAATAGTGCAATTGACTCGCCATTCCACGCGCTTTACGTTGCCGCCTAGCCCAGTACGCTATCTGAAATAGGAGCTACGTAAGTTGAACAAATGTCACAGAATTACGCTGAATTCTTATATTAACCGTAATATAAAATGATCTAATCGGGTCTCTGTTTGCCTTATCCTAGCAGTTTAATAGTGCATTTTACTCGCCATTTCATGCGCTTTGAGATGCCGCTTAGCCCAATACGCTATCTGAAATAGGAGCGACGTAAATTGACCAATGTGATAGAATTTCGCTGAATTCTTATATTAACCAAAATATAATAGGATCTAATCGGGTCTCTGATTGCCCTATCATAGAAGTTTAATAGTTCATTTTACTCTCCATTCCACGCGCTTTAAGATGCCGCCTAGCCGAGAACGCTATTTGAAATAGGAGCGACGTAAATTGAACAAATGTGATAGAATTTCGCTGAATTCTTATATTAACCAAAATATAAAATGATCTAATCGGGTCTCTGATTGCCCTATCACAGAAGATTAATAGTGCATTTTACTCGTCATTCCACGCGCTTTAAGATGCCGCCTAGCCCAGTACACAATCTGAAATAGGAGCGACGTATATTGAACAAATGTGATAGAATTACGCTGAATTCTTATATTAACCGTAATATAAAATGATCTAATCGGGCCTCTGTTTGCATTACCCTAGAAGTTTAATAGTGCATTTTACTCGCCATTTCATGCGCTTTGAGATGCCGCTTAGCCCAATACGCTATCTGAAATAGGTGCGACGTAAATTAAACAAATGTGATAGAATTTCGCTGAATTCATATATTAACCAAAATATAAAATGATCTAATCGGGTCTCTGTTTGCCCTACCCTAGAAGTTTAATAGTGCATTTTACTCGCCATTCCACGCGCTTTAAGATGCCGCCTAGCCCAGTACACAATCTGAAATAGGAGCGACGTATATTGAACAAATGTGATAGAATTACGCTGAATTCTTATATTAACCGTAATATAAAATGATCTAATCGGGCCTCTGTTTGCATTACCCTAGAAGTTTAATAGTGCATTTTACTCGCCATTTCATGCGCTTTGAGATGCCGCTTAGCCCAATACGCTATCTGAAATAGGTGCGACGTAAATTAAACAAATGTGATAGAATTTCGCTGAATTCATATATTAACCAAAATATAAAATGATCTAATCGGGTCTCTGTTTGCCCTACCCTAGAAGTTTAATAGTGCATTTTACTCGCCATTCCACGCGCTTTAAGATGCCGCCTAGCCCAGTACGCTCTCTGAAATAGGAGCGACGGAAGTTGAACAAATGTGATAGAATTTTGCTGAATTCTTAAATTAACCATAATATAAAATGATCTAACCGGGACTCTGATTGCCCTACCCTAGAAGTTTAGTAGTGCATTTTACTTGCCATTTCATGCGCTTTGAGATGCCGCTTAGCCCAATACGCTATCTGAAATAGGTGCGACGTAAATTAAACAAATGTGATAGAATTTCGCTGAATTCATATATTAACCAAAATATAATATGATCTAATCGGGCCTCTGATTGCCCTATCATAGAAGTTTAATAGAGCATTTTACTCGCCAATCCACGCGCTTTAAGATTCCGCCTAGCCCAGTACGCTATCTGAAATAGGAGCGACGTAAATTGAACAAACGTGATAGAATTTCCCTGAAATGTTATAGTAAACAAAATATAAAATGATCTAATCGGAACTCTGATTGCCCTATCATAGAAGTTTAGTAGTGCATTTTACTCGCCCTTCCACGCGCTTTAAGATGCCGCCTAGCCCAGTACGCTATCTGAAATAGTAGCGACGTTAGCTGAACAAATGTGATAGAATTTCGCTGAATTCTTTTATTAACCATAATGTTAAATGATCTAATCGGGTCTCTGTTCGCCATAGCGTAGAAGCTTAATAGTGCATTTTATTCGTCATTTCATGCGCTTTGAGATGCCGCTTAGCCCTATACGCTATCTGAAATAGGAGCGACGTAAATTGAACAAATGTGATAGAATTTCCCTGAAATGTTATAGTAAACAAAATATAAAATGATCTAATCGGGTCTCTGATTGCCCTATCATAGAAGTTTAATAGTGCATTTTACTCGCCATTCCACGCGCTTTAAGATGCCGCCTATCCGAGTACGCTATCTGAAATAGGAGCGACGTAAATTGAACAAATGTGATAGAATTCTGCTGAATTCTTAAATTAACCAAAATATAAAATGACCTAATCGGGTCTCTGTTTGCCCTACCCTAGAAGTTTAATAGTGCATTTTACTTGCCATTTCATGCGCTTTGAGATGCCGCTTAGCCCAATACGCTATCTGAAATAGGAGAGACGTAAATTGAACAAATGTGATAGAATTTCGCTGAATTCTTATATTAAACAAAATATAAAATGATCTAACCGGGTCTCTGATTGCCCTATCGTAGAAGTTTAATAGTGCATTTGACTCGACATTCCACGCGCTTTAAGTTGCCGCCTAGCCCAGTACGCTATCTGAAATAGGAGCTACGTAAGTTGAACAAATGTCACAGAATTACGCTGAATTCTTATATTAACCGTAATATAAAATGATCTAATCGGGTCTCTGTTTGCCTTATCCTAGCAGTTTAATAGTGCATTTTACTCGCCATTTCATGCGCTTTGAGATGCCGCTTAGCCCAATACGCTATCTGAAATAGGAGCGACGTAAATTGAACAAATGTGATAGAATTTCGCTGAATTCTTATATTAACCAAAATATAATAGGATCTAATCGGGTCTCTGATTGCCCTATCATAGAAGTTTAATAGTTCATTTTACTCTCCATTCCACGCGCTTTAAGATGCCGCCTAGCCGAGAACGCTATTTGAAATAGGAGCGACGTAAATTGAACAAATGTGATAGAATTTCGCTGAATTCTTATATTAACCAAAATATAAAATGATCTAATCGGGTCTCTGATTGCCCTATCATAGAAGTTTAATAGTGCATTTTACTCGCCATTCCACGCGCTTTAAGTTGCCGCCTAGCCCAGTACGCTATCTGAAATAGGAGCTACGTAAGTTGAACAAATGTCACAGAATTACGCTGAATTCTTATATTAACCGTAATATAAAATGATCTAATCGGGTCTCTGTTTGCCTTATCCTAGAAGTTTAATAGTGCATTTTACTCGCCATTTCATGCGCTTTGAGATGCCGCTTAGCCCAATACGCTATCTGGAATAGGAGTGATGTAAATTGAACAAATGTGATAGAATCTCGCTGAATTCTTTTATTAAGTATAATGTTAAATGATCTAATCGGGTCTCTGTTCGCCATAGCGTAGAAGCTTAATAGTGCATTTTATTCGTCATTTCATGCGCTTTGAGATGCCGCTTAGCCCAATAAGCTATCTGAAATAGGAGCGACGTAAATTGAACAAATGTGATAGAATTACGCTGCATTCTTATATTAACCGTAATATAAAATGATCTAACCGGGTCTCTGTTTGCCTTATCCTAGAAGTTTAATAGTGCATTTTCTCGCCATTTCATGCGCTTTGAGATGCCGCTCAGCCCAATACGCTATCTGAAATAGGAGTGACGTAAATTGAACAAATGTGATAGAATTTCGCTGAACTGATAAATTAACCATAATATAAAATGATCTAATCGGGTCTCTGTTTGCCCTACCCTAGAAGTTTAATAGTGCATTTTACTCGCCATTCCACGCGCTTTAAGATGCCGCCTAGCCCAGTACGCTCTCTGAAATAGGAGCGACGTAAGTTGAACAAATGTGATAGAATTTTGCTGAATTCTTAAATTAACCATAATATAAAATGATCTAACCGGGTCTCTGATTGCCCTACCCTAGAAGTTTAATAGTGCATTTTACTCGCCATTTCATGCGCTTTGAGATGGCGCTTAGCCCAATACGCTATCTGAAATAGGAGCGACGTAAATTGAACAAATGTGATAGAATTTCGCTGAATTCTTATATTAACCAAAATATAAAATGATCTAATCTGGTCTCTGATTGCCCTATCATAGAAGTTTAATAGTGCATTTTACTCGCCATTCCACGCGCTTTAAGATGCCGCCTATCCGAGTACGCTATCTGAAATAGGTGCGACGTAAATTGAACAAATGTGATAGAATTTTTCTGAATTCTTAAATTAACCATAATATGAAATGATCTAATCGGGTCTCTGTGTGCCCTACCCTAGAAGTTTAATAGTGCATTTTACTGGCCATTTCTTGCGCTTTGAGATGCCGCTTAGCCCAATACGCTATCTGAAATAGGAGCGAAGTAAATTGAACAAATGTGATAGAATTTCCCTGAAATGTTATAGTAAACAAAATATAAAATGATCTAACCGGGTCTCTGATTGCCCTATCATAGAAGTTTAATAGTGCATTTTACTCGCCATTCCACGCGCTTTAAGATGCCGCCTATCCGAGTACGCTATCTGAAATAGGAGCGACGTAAATTGAACAAATGTGATAGAATTCTGCTGAATTCTTAAATTAACCAAAATTTAAAATGATCTAATCGGGTCTCTGTTTGCCCTACCCTAGAAGTTTAATAGTGCATTTTACTTGTCATTTCATGCGCTTTGAGATGCCGCTTAGCCCAATACGCTATCTGAAATAGGAGAGACGTAAATTGAACAAATGTGATAGAATTACGCTGAATTCTTATATTAAACAAAATATAAAATGATCTAACCGGGTCTCTGATTGCCCTATCGTAGAAGTTTAATAGTGCATTTGACTCGCCATTCCACGCGCTTTAAGTTGCCGCCTAGCCCAGTGCGCTATCTGAAATAGGAGCTACGTAAGTTGAACAAATGTCACAAAATTACGCTGAATTCTTATATTAACCGTAATATAAAATGATCTAATCGGGTCTCTGTTTGCCTTATCCTAGCAGTTTAATAGTGCATTTTACTCGCCATTTCATGCGCTTTGAGATGCCGCTTAGCCCAATACGCTATCTGAAATAGGAGCGACGTAAATTGAACAAATGTGATAGAATTTCGCTGAATTCTTATATTAACCAAAATATAATAGGATCTAATCGGGTCTCTGATTGCCCTATCATAGAAGTTTAATAGTTCATTTTACTCTCCATTCCACGCGCTTTAAGATGCCGCCTAGCCGAGAACGCTATTTGAAATAGGAGCGACGTAAATTGAACAAATGTGATAGAATTTCGCTGAATTCTTATATTAACCAAAATATAAAATGATCTAATCGGGTCTCTGATTGCCCTATCATAGGAGTTTAGTAGTGCATTTTACTCGTCATTCCACGCGCTTTAAGATGCCGCCTAGCCCAGTACACAATCTGAAATAGGAGCGACGTATATTGAACAAATGTGATAGAATTACGCTGAATTCTTATATTAACCGTAATATAAAATGATCTAATCGGGTCTCTGTTTGCATTACCCTAGAAGTTTAATAGTGCATTTTACTCGCCATTTCATGCGCTTTGAGATGCCGCTTAGCCCAATACGCTATCTGCAATAGGATCGACGTAAATTGAACAAATGTGATAGAATTTCGCTGAGTTCTTAAATTAACCATAATATAAAATGATCTAAACTGGTCTCTGTTTGCCCTACCCTAGAAGTTTAATAGTGCATTTTACTCGCCATTTCTTGCGCTTTGAGATGCCGCTTAGCCCAATACGCTATCTGAAATAGGTGCGACGTAAATTAAACAAATGTGATAGAATTTCGCTGAATTCATACATTAACCAAAATGTAATATGATCTAATCGGGCCTCTGATTGCCCTATCATAGAAGTTTAATAGAGCATTTTACTCGCCAATCCACGCGCTTTAAGATTCCGCCTAGCCCAGAACGCTATCTGAAACAGGAGCGACGTAAATTGAACAAACGTGATAGTATTTCCCTGAAATGTTATAGTAAACAAAATATAAAATGATCTAATCGGGTCTCTGATTGCCCTATCATAGAAGATTAATAGTGCATTTTACTCGCCATTCCGCGTGCTTTAAGATGCCGCTTAGCACAATACGCTATCTGAAATAGGAGCGACGTAAATTGAACAGATGTGATAGAATTTCGCTGAATTCTTATATTAAACAAAATATAAAATGATCTAATCGGGTCTCTGATTGCCCTATCATAGAAGTTTAATAGTGCATTTTACTCGCCATTCCACGCGCTTTAAGTTGCCGCCTAGCCCAGTACGCTATCTGAAATAGGAGCTACGTAAGTTGAACAAATGTCACAGAATTACGCTGAATTCTTATATTAACCGTAATATAAAATGATCTAATCGGGTCTCTGTTTGCCTTATCCTAGAAGTTTAATAGTGCATTTTACTCGCCATTTCATGCGCTTTGAGATTCCGCTTAGCCCAATACGCTATCTGAAATAGGAGCGACGTAAATTGAACAAATGTGATAGAATTTCGCTGAATTCTTATATTAACCAAAATATAAAATGATCTAATCGGGTCTCTGTTTGCCCTACCCTAGAAGTTTAATAGTGCATTTTACTCGCCATTTCATGCGCTTCGAGACGCCGCTTAGCACAATACGCTATCTGAAATAGGAGTAACGTAAATTGAACAAATGTGATAGAATTTCGCTGAATTCTTATATTAATCAAAATATAAAATGATCTAATCGGGTCTCTGTTTGCCCTACCCTAGAAGTTTAATAGTGCATTTTACTCGCCATTTCATGCGCTTTGAGACGCCGCTTAGCACAATACGCTATCTGAAATACGAGTGACGTAAATTGAACAAATGTGATAGAATTTCAGTGAATTCATTTATGAACCATAATGTAAAATGATCTAATCGGGTCTCTGTTTGCCCTACCCTAGAAGTTTAATAGTGCATTTTACTCGCCATTTCTTGCGCTTTCAGATGCCGCCTAGCCCAATACGCTATCTGAAATATCAGCAACGTAAATTGAACAAATGTGATAGAATTACGCTGAATCGTTATATTAACCAAAATATAAAATGATCTTATCGGCTCTCTGATTGCCGTATCATAGAATTTTAGTAGTGCATTTTACTCGCCGTTCCACGCGCTTTAAGATGCCGCCTAGCCCAGTACGCTATCTGAAATAGGAGCGACGTAAGTTGAACAAATGTGATAGAATTTCGCTGAATTCTTAAATTAACCCTAATTTCAAATGATCTAATCGGGTCTCTGTTTGCCCTACCCTAGAAGTTTAATAGTGCATTTCACTCGTCATTTCATGCGCTTTCAGATGCCGCTTAGCCCAATACGCTATCTGAAATAGGAGCGACGTAAATTGAACAAATATGATAGAATTTCGCTGAATTCATATATTAACCGTAATATAAAATGATCTAATCGGGTCCCTGTTTGCCCTACCCTAGAAGTTTAATAGTGCATTTTACTCGCCATTTCATGAGCTTTGAGATGCCTCTTAGCCCAATACGCTATCTGAAATAGGAGCGACGTAAATTGAACAAATGTGATAGAATTTCGCTGCATTCTTATATTAACCAAAATATAAAATGATGGAATCGGGTCTCTGATTGCCCTATCATAGAAGTTGAATAGTGCATTTTACTCGCCATTCCACGCGCTTTAAATTGCCGCCTAGCCCAGTACGCTATCTGAAATAGGAGCTACGTAAGTTGAACAAATGTGACAGAATTACGCTGAATTCTTATGTTAACCGTAATATAAAATCATCTAATCGGGTCTCTGATTGCCCTATCATGGACGTTTAATAGTGCATTTTACTCGCCCTTCCACGCGCTTTAAGATGCCGCCTAGCCCAGTACGCTATCTGAAATTAGAGCGACGTAAATTGAACAAATGTGATAGAATTTTGCTGACATCTTAAATTAACCATAATATAAAATGATCTAATCGGGTCTCTGTTTGCCCCACCCTACAAGTTTAGCAGTGCATTTTACTCGCCATTTCATGCGCCTTGAGATGCCGCTTAGCCCAATACGCTATCGGAAATAGGAGCGACGTAAATTGAACAAATGTGATAGAATTTCCCTGAATTCCTATATTAACATTAATGTAAAATCATCTAATCGGGTCTCTGTTCGCCCTACCCTAGAAGTTTAATAGTCCATTTCACTCGTCATTTCATGCGCTTTGAGTTGCCGCTTAGCCCAATACGATATCTGAAATAGGAGCGATGTAAATTGAACAAATGTGATAGAATTTTGCTGAATTCTTAAATTAACCATAATATTAAATGATCTAATCGGGTCCTGTTTGCCCTACCCTAGAAGTTTAATAGTGCATTTCACCCGCCATTTCATGCGCTTTGAGATGCCGCTCAGCCCAATAAGCTATCTGAAATAGGAGCGACGTAAATTGAACAAATGTGATAGAATTTCGCTGAATTCTTATATTAACCAAAATATAAAATGATCTAATCGGGTCTCTGATTGCCCTATCATAGAAGTTTAATAGTGCATTTTACTCGTCATTCCACGCGCTTTAAGATGCCGCCTAGCCCAGTACACTATCTGAAATAGGAGCGACGTATATTGAACAAATGTGATAGAATTACGCTGAATTCTTATATTAACCGTAATATAAAATGATCTAAACTGGTCTCTGTTTGCCCTACCCTAGAAGTTTAATAGTGCATTTTACTCGCCATTTCTTGCGCTTTGAGATGCCGCTTAGCCCAATACGCTATCTGCAATAGGATCGACGTAAATTGAACAAATGTGATAGAATTTCGCTGAGTTCTTAAATTAACCATAATATAAAATGATCTAAACTGGTCACTGTTTGCCCTACCCTAGAAGTTTAATAGTGCATTTTACTCGCCATTTCTTGCGCTTTGAGATGCCGCTTAGCCCAATACGCTATCTGAAATAGGAGCAACGTAAATTGAACAAATGTGATAGAATTTCGCTGAATTCTTAAATTAACCATAATATAAAATGATCTAATCGGCTCTCTGATTGCCCTATCATAGGAGTTTAGTAGTGCATTTTACTCGCCCTTCCACGCGCTATAAGATGCCGCCTAGCCCAGTGCACTATCTGAAATAGGAGCGACGTAAGTTGAACAAATGTGATAGAATTACGCTGAATTCTTATATAAACCGTAATATAAAATGATCTAATCGGGTCTCTGATTGCCCTATCATAGAAGTTTAAGAGTGCATTTTGCTCGCCATTCCACGCGCTTTAAGATGCCGCCTAGCCCAGTACGCTTTCTGAAATAGGAGCGACGTAAGTTGAACAAATGTGATAGAATAACGCTGAATTCTTATATTAACCGTAACATAAAACGGTCTAATCGGGTCTCCGCTTGCCTTATCCTAGAAGTTTAATAGTGCATTTTACTCGGCATTTCATGCGCATTGAGATGCCGCTTAGCCCAATACGCTATTTGAAATAGGAGCGATGTAAATTGAACAAATGTGATAGAATTTCGCTGAATTCTTAAATTAACCATAATATGAAATGACCTAATCGGGTCTCTGTTTGCCCTACCCTAGAAGTTTAATAGTGCCTTTCACTCTTCAATTCATGCGCTGTGAGATGCCGCTTAGCCCAATACGCTATCTCAAATAGGAGCGACGTAAGTTGAACAAATGTGATAGAATTTCGCTGAATTCTTATATTAACGCTAATTTCAAATGATCTAATCCGGTCTCTGTTTGCCCTACCCTAGAAGTTTAATAGTGCGTTTCACTCGCCATTCCACGCGCTTTAAGATGCCGCCTAGCCCAGTAGGCTATCTGAAACTGGAGCGACGTAAATTGAACAAATGTGATAGAATTTCGCTGAATTCTTAAATTAACCTTAATATAAAATGATCTAATCGGGTCTCTGTTTGCCTTACCCTAGAAGGTTAATAGTGCATTTTACTCGCCATTTCATGCGATTTGAGATGCTGCTTAGCCCAATACGCTATCTGAAATAAGAGCGACGTAAATTGTACAAATGTGATAGAATTCCGCTGAATTCTTAAATTAACTATAATATAAAATTATCTAATCGGGTCTCTGTTTGCCCTACCTTAGAAGATTAATAGTGCATTTTACTCGTCATTTCATGCGCTTTGAGATGCCGCTTTGCCCATTACGCTATCTGAAATAGGAGCGATGTAAATTGAACAAATGTGATAGAATTTCGCTGAATCCTTTTATTAACCATAATGTACAATGATCTAATCGGGTCTCTGTTCGCCCTAGCCTAGAAGTTTAATAGTGCATTTTGCTCGCCATTTCATGCGCTTTGAGATGCCGCCTAGCCCAGTACGCTTTCTGAAATAGGAGCGACGTAAAATGAACAAATGTGATAGAATTTCAGTGAATTCATTTATAAACCATAATGTAAAATGATCTAATCGGGTCTCTGTTTTCCCTACCCTAGAAGTTTAATAGTGCATTTTACTCGCCATTTCATGCGCTTTGAGATGCCGCTTAGCCCAATACGCTATCTGAAATAGGAGCGACGTAAATTGAACAAATGTGATAGAATTTCGCTGAATTCTTATATTAACCTTAATGTAAAATGATCTAATCGGGTGTTTGTTCGCCCTACCCTAGAAGTTTAATAGTGCATTTCACTCGTCATTTCATGCGCTTTGAGATATCGCTTTGCCCGATAAGCTGTCTGAAATAGGAGCGACGTAAATTGAACAAATGTGATAGTATTTCGCTGAATTCTTATATTAACCAAAATATAAAATGATCTAATCGGCTCTCTGATTGCCCTATCATAGAAGGTTAACAGTGCATTTTACTCGTCATTCCACGCGCGTTAAGATGCCGCCTAACCCAGTAGGCTATCTGAAACTGGAGCGACGTAAATTGAACAAATGTGATAGAATTTCGCTGAATTCTTAAATTAACCTTAATATAAAATGATCTAATCGGGTCTCTGTTTGCCTTACCCTAGAAGCTTAATAGTGCATTTTACTCGCCATTTCATGCGATTTGAGATGCTGCTTAGCCTAATACGCTATCTGAAATACGAGCGACGTAAATTGAACAAATGTGATAGAATTTCGCTGAATTCTTAAATTAACCATAATATAAAATGATCTAATCGGGTCTCTGTTTGCCCTACCCTAGAAGTTTAATAGTGCATTTTACTCGCCATTTCTTGCGCTTTCAGATGCCGCTTAGCCCAATAAGCTATCTGAAGTAGGAGCGACGTAAATTGAACAAATGTGATAGAATTTCCCTGAAATCTTATATTAACATTAACGTAAAATGATCTAATCGGGTCTCTGTTCGCCCTACCCTAGAAGTTTAATAGTGCATTTCACTCGTCATTTCATGCGCATTGAGATGCCGCTTAGCCCAATAAGCTATCTGAAATAGGCGCGACGTAAATTGAACAAATGTGATAGAATTTCGCTGAATTCTTATATTAACCAAAATATAAAATGATCTAATCGGGTCCCTGATTGCCCTATCAGAGAAGTTTAATAGTGCATTTTACTCGCCATTCCACGCGCTTTAAGATGCCGCCCAGCCCAGTACGCTATCTGAAATAGGAGCGACGTAAATTGAACAAATGTGATAGAATTTTGCTGAATTCTTAAATTAACCATAATATAAAATGATCTAATCGGGTCTCTGTTCGCCCTACCGTAGAAGTCTAATAGTGCATTTCACTCGCCATTCCACGCGCTTTATGATGCCGCCGAGCCCAGTACGCTATCTGAAATAGGAACGACGTAAATTGAACAAATGTGATAGAATTTTGCTGAATTCTTAAATTAAACATAATATAAAATTATCTAATCGGGTCTCTGTTTGCCCTACCCTAGAAGTTTAATAGTGCATTTTACTCGCCATTTCATGCGCCTTCAGATGCCGATTAGACCAATACGCTATCTGAAATAGGAGCGACGTAAATTGAACAAATGTGATAGAATTTCGCTGAATTCTTATATTAAACAAAATATAAAATGATCTAATCGGGTCTCTGATTGCCCTATCATAGAACTTTAGTAGTGCATTTTACTCGCTATGCCACGCGCTTTAAGATGCCACCTAGCCGAGTACCCTATCTGAAATAGGAGCGACGTAAGTTGAACAAATGTGATAGAATTGCGCTGAATTCTTATATTAACCGTAATATAAAATGATCTAATCGGGTCTCTGTTTGCCTTATCCTAGAAGTGTAATAGTGCATTTTACTCGCCGTTTCATGTGCTTTGAGATGCCGCTTAGCCCAGCACGCTATCTGAAATAGGAGCGACGTAAACTGAACAAATGTGATAGAATTTCGCTGAATTCTGTTATTAACCATAATGTGAAATGATCTAATCGGGTCTCTGTTCGCCCTAGCCTAGAAGTTCAATAGTGCATTTTATTCGCCATTTCATGCGCTTTGAGATGCCGCTCAGCCCAATACGCTACCTGAAATAGGAGCGACGTAAATTGAACAAATGTGATAGCATTTCCCTGAAATCTTATATTAAACAAAATATAAAATGATCTAATCGGGTTTCTGATTGCCCTATCATAAAAGTTTAGCAGTGCATTTTGCTCGCCATTTCATGCGCTTTGAGATGCCGCCTAGCCCAGTACGCCATCGAGAAATAGGAGCGACGTAAGTTGAACGAATATGATAGAATTACGCTGAATTCTTATATTAACCGTAATATAAAATGATCTAATCGGGTCTCTGTTTGCCCTATCATAGAAGTTTAATAGTGAATTTTACTCGCCATTTCATTTGCTTTGCGGTGCCGCATAGCCCAATACGCTATCTGGAATAGGAGCGACGTAAATTGAACAAATGTGATAGAATTTCCCTGAATTCTTATATTAACATTAATGTAAAATGATCTAATCGGGTCTCTGTTCGCCCTACCATAGAAGTTTAATAGTGCATTTCACTCGCCATTCCACGCGCTTTAAGATGCCGCCTAGCCCAGTACGCTATCTGAAATAGGAGCGACGTAAATTGAACAAATGTGATAGAATTTCGCTGAATTCTTAAATTAACCATAATATAAAATGATCTAATCGGGTCTCTGTTTGCCCTACCCTAGAAGTTTAATAGTGCATTTCACTCGCCATTCCACGCGCTTTAAGATGCTGCCTAGTCCAGTACGCTATCTGATATAGGAGCGACGTAAGTTGAACAAATGTAATAGAATTACGCCGCATTCTTATATTAACCGTAATATAAAATGATCTAATCGGGTCTCTGTTTGCCGTATCCTACAAGTTTAACAGTGCATTATACTCGCCATTTCATGCGCTTTGAGATGCCGCATTGCCCAGTACGCTATCTGAAATAGGAGCGACGTAAATTGAACAAATGTGATAGAGTTTCCCTGAATTCTTATATTAAATTAATGTAAAATGATCTAATCGGGTCTCTGTTCGCCCTATCATAGAAGTTTAATAGTGTATTTTACTCGCCATTCCACGCGCTTTATGACGCCGCCGAGCCCAGTACGCTATCTGAAATAGGAACGACGTAAATTGAACAAATGTGATAGAATTTTGCTGAATTCTTAAATTAACCATAATATAAAATGATCTAATCGGGTCTCTGTTTGCTCTACCCTAGAAGTTTAATAGTGCATTGTACTCGCCATTTCATGCGCTTTCAGATGCCGCTTAGCCCAATACGCTATCTGAAATAGGAGCGACGTAAATTGAACAAATGTGATAGAATTTCGCTGAATTCTTAAATTAAGCATAATATAAAATGATCTAATCGTGTCTCTGTTTGCCCTACCCTAGAAGTTTAATAGTGCATTTCACTCGTCATTCCACGCGCTTTAAGATGCTGCCTAGCCCAGTACGCTATCTGAAATAGGTGCGACGTAAGTTGAACAAATGTAATAGAATTACGCCGAATTCTTATATTAACCGTAATATAAAATGATCTAATCGGGTCTCTGTTTGCCTTATCCTACAAGTTTAACAGTGCATTATACTCGCCATTTCATGCTCTTCGAGACGCCGCATTGCCCAATACGCTACCTGAAATAGGAGCGACGTAAATTGAACGAATGTGATAGAATTACGTTGAATTCTTAAATTAACCATAATATAAAATGATTTAATCGGGTCTTTGTTTGCCCTGCCCTAGAAGTTTAATAGTGCATTGTACTCGCCATTTCATGCGCTTTGAGATGCCGCATAGCCCAAAACGCTATCTGAAATAGGAGCGACGTAAGTTGAACAAATGTGATGGAATTTTGCTGAATTCTTAAATTAACCATAATATAAAATGATCTAAGCGGTTCTCTGTTTGCCCTACCCTAGAAGTTTAATAGTGCATTTCACTCGTCACTTCATGCGCTCTGAGATGCCGCTAAGCCCAATAAGCTATCTGAAATAGGAGCGACGTAAATTGAACAAATGTGATAGAATTTCGCAGAATTCTTATGTTAACCAAACTATAAAATGATCTAATCTGGTCTCTGTTCGCCCTAGCCTAGAAGTTAAATAGTGCATTTTGTTCGCCATTTCATGCGCTGTGAGATGCCGCTTAGCCCAATACGCTATCTGAAATAGGAGCGACGTAAATTGAACAAATGTGATAGAATTTCCCTGAAATCTTATATTAAACAAAATATAAAATGATCTAATCGGGTCTCTGATTGCTCTATCATAGAAGTTTAGTAGTGCATTTTACTCGCCATTCCACACGCTTTAAGATGCCGCCTAGCCCAGTACGCTATCTGAAATAGGAGCGACGTAAATTGAACAAATGTGATAGAATTTTGCTGAATTCTTATATTAACATTAATGTAAAATGATCAAATCGGGTCTCTGTTTGCCCTACCCTAGAAGTTTAATAGTGCATTTTACTCGCCATTTCATGCGCTTTGAGATGCCGCTTAGCCCAATAAGCTATCTGAAATAGGAGTGACGTAAATTGAACAAATGTGATAGAATTTTGCTGAATTCTTAAATTAACCATAATATAAAATGATCTAATCGGGTCTCTGTTTGCCCTACCCTAGAGGTTTAATAGTGCATTTTACTCGCCATTTCATGCGCCTTCAGATGCCGTTTAGCCGAATACGCTATCTGAAATAGGAGCGACGTAAATTGAACAAATGTGATAGAATTTCGCTGAATTCTTAAATTAACCATAATATAAAATGATCTAATCGGGTCTCTGCTTGCCCTACCCTAGAAGTTTAATAGTGCATTTCACTCGTCATTTCGTGCGCTTCGAGATGCCGCATTGCCCAATACGCTACCTGAAATAGGAGCGACGTAAATTGAACAAATGTGATAGAATTTCGCTGAATTCTTAAATTAACCATAATATAAATTGTCTAATCGGGTCTCTGTTTGCCCTACCCTAGAAGTTTAATAGTGCATTTCACTCGTCATTTAATGCGCTTTGAGATGCCGCTTAGCCCAATAAGCTATCTGAAATAGGAGCGACGTAAATTGAACAAATGTGATAGAGTTTCCCTGAATTCTTATATTAACATTAATGTAAAATGATCTAATCGGGTCTCTGTTCGCCCTATCATAGAAGTTTAATAGTGCATTTTACTCGCCATTCCACGCGCTTTAAGATGCCGCCTAGCCCAGTACGCTATCTGAAATAGGAGCGACGTAAATTGAACAAATGTGATAGAATCTTGCTGAATTCTTAAATTAACCATAATATAAAATGATCTAATCGGGTCTCTGTTTGCCCTACCCTAGAGGTTTAATAGTGCATTTTACTCGCCATTTCATGCGCCTTCAGATGCCGTTTAGCCGAATACGCTATCTGAAATAGGAGCGACGTAAATTGAACAAATGTGATAGAATTTCGCTGAATTCTTAAATTAACCATAATATAAAATGATCTAATCGGGTCTCTGCTTGCCCTACCCTAGAAGTTTAATAGTGCATTTCACTCGTCATTTCGTGCGCTTCGAGATGCCGCATTGCCCAATACGCTACCTGAAATAGGAGCGACGTAAATTGAACAAATGTGATAGAATTTCGCTGAATTCTTAAATTAACCATAATATAAAATGATCTAATCGGGTCACTGTTTGCTCTACCCTAGAAGCTTAATAGTGCATTTTACTCGCCATTTCATGCGCTTTGAGATGCCGCATAGCCCAATACGCTAGCTGAAATAGGAGCGACGTAAATTGAACAAATGTGATAGAATTTCGCTGAATTCTTAAATTAACCATAATATAAAATAACCTCATCGGGTTTCTGTTTGCCCTACCCTAGAAGTTTAATAGTGCATTTTACTCGCCATTTCATGCGCTTTGAGATGCCGCATAGCCCAATACGCTATCTGAAATAGGAGCGACGTAAATTGAACAAATGTGATAGAATTTCCGTGAATCCTTATATTAACCTTAATGTAAAATGATCTAATCGGGTCTCTGTTCGCCCTACCATAGAAGTCTAATGGTGCATTTCACTCGCCATTTCATGCGCTTTGATATGCCGCTTAGCCCAGTACGCTATCTGAAATAGGAGCGACGTAAGTTGAACAAATGTGATAGAATTTCGCTGAATTCTTTTATTAACAATAATGTATAATGATCTGATCGGGTCTCTGTTCGCCCTAGTCTAGAAGTTTAATAGTGCATTTTATTCGCCATTTCAGGCGCTTTGAGATGCCGCTTAGCCCAATATGCTATCTGAAATAGGAGCGACGTAAATTGAACAAATGTGATAGAATTTCGCAGAATTCTTATGTTAACCAAAATATAAAATGATCTAATCTGGTCTCTGTTCGCCCTAGCCTAGAAGTTTAATAGTGCATTTTACTTGCCATTCCACGCGCTTTAAGATGCCGCCTAGCCCAGTTCGCTATCTGAATTAGGAGCGACGTAAATTGATCAAATGCGATAAAATTTTGCTGACATCTTAAATTAACCATAATATAAAATGATCTAATCGGGTCTCTGATTGACCTATCATAGAATTTTAATAGTGCATTTTACTCGCCATTCCACCCGGTTTAAGATGCCGCCTAGCCCAGTACGCTATCTGAAATAGGTACGACGTAAATTGAACAAATGTGATAGAATTTTGCTGAATTCTTAAATTAACCATAATATAAAATGATCTAATCGGGTCTCTGATTGCCATATCATAGAATTTTAATAGTGCATTTTACTCGCCATTCCACGCGCTTTAAAATGCCGCCTAGCCTAGCACGCTATCTGAAATAGGAGCGACGTAAATTGAACAAATGTGATAGAATTTCGCTGAATTCTTATATTAACCAAAATATAAAATTATGTAATCGGGTCTCTGTTCGCCCTAGCCTAGAAGTTTAATAGTGGATTTTACTCGCCATTCCACGCGTTTTAAGATGCCGCCTAGCTCAGTACGCTATCTGAAATAGGAGCGACCTAAATTGAACGAATGTGATAGAATTTTGCTGAATTCTTAAATTAACCATAATATAAAATGATCTAATCGGGTCTCTGATTGACCTATCATAGAATTTTAATAGTGCATTTTACTCGCCATTCCACGCGCTTTAAGATGCCGCCTAGCCCAGTACGCTATCTGAAATAGGAGCGACGTAAATTGAACAAATGTGATAGAATCTTGCTGAATTCTTAAATTAACCATAATATAAAATGATCTAATCGGGTCTCTGTTTGCCCTACCCTAGAGGTTTAATAGTGCATTTTACTCGCCATTTCATGCGCCTTCAGATGCCGTTTAGCCGAATACGCTATCTGAAATAGGAGCGACGTAAATTGAACAAATGTGATAGAATTTCGCTGAATTCTTAAATTAACCATAATATAAAATGATCTAATCGGGCCTCTGCTTGCCCTACCCTAGAAGTTTAATAGTGCATTTCACTCGTCATTTCGTGCGCTTCGAGATGCCGCATTGCCCAATACGCTACCTGAAATAGGAGCGACGTAAATTGAACAAATGTGATAGAATTTCGCTGAATTCTTAAATTAACCATAATATAAAATGATCTAATCGGGTCACTGTTTGCTCTACCCTAGAAGCTTAATAGTGCATTTTACTCGCCATTTCACGCGCTTTCAGATGCCGCTTAGCCCAATACGCTACCTGAAATAGGAGCGACGTAAATTGAACAAATGTGATAGAATTTCGCTGAATTCTTAAATTAACCAAAATATAAAATGATCTAATCGGGTCTCCGATTGCCCTATCATAGAAGTTTAATAGTGCATTTTACTCGCCCTTCCACGTGCTTTAAGATGCCGCCTAGCCCAATACGCTATCTGAAATAGGAGCGACGTAAATTGAACAAATGTGATAGAATTTCGCTGAATTCTTAAATTAAGCATAATATAAAATGATCTAATCGTGTCTCTGTTTGCCCTACCCTAGAAGTTTAATAGTGCATTTCACTCGTCATTCCACGCGCTTTAAGATGCTACCTAGCCCAGTACGCTATCAGAAATAGGAGCGACGTAAGTTGAACAAATGTGATGGAATTTTGCTGAATTCTTAAATTAACCATAATATAAAATGATCTAAGCGGGTCTCTGTTTGCCCTACCCTAGAACTTTAATATGGCATTTCACTCATCATTTCATGCGCTTTGAGATGCCGCTAAGCCCAATAAGCTATCTGAAATAGGAGCGACGTAAATTGAACAAATGTGATAGAATTTCGCTGAATTCTTATATTAACCAAAATATAAAATGATCTAATCGGGTCTCTGATTGCCCTATCATAGAATTTTAATAGTGCATTTTACTCGCCATTCCACACGCTTTAAGATGCCGCCTAGCCCAGTACGCTATCTGAAATAGGAGCGACGTAAGTTGAACAAATGTGATAGAATTTCGCTGAATTCTTTTATTAACCATAATGTATAATGATCTGATCGGGTCTCTGTTCGCCCTAGCCTAGAAGTTTAATAGTGCATTTTATTCGCCATTTCATGCGCTTTGAGATGCCGCTTAGCCGAATGCGCTATCTGAAATAGGAGCGTCGTAAATTGAACAAATGTGATAAAATTTCCTTGAAATCCTATATTAAACAAAATATAAAATGATCTAATCGGGTCTCTGATTGCCCTATCATAGAAGTTTATTAGTGCATTTCACTCGCCATTTCATGCGCTTTGAGATGCCGCTAAGCCCAATAAGCTATCTGTAATAAGAGCGACGTAAATTGAACAAATGTGATAGAATTTCTCTGAATTCTTATATTAACCAAAATATAAAATGATCTAATCGGGTCTCTGATTGCCCTATCATAGAAGTTTAATAGTGCATTTTACTTGCCATTCCACGCGCTTTAAGATGCCGCCTAGCCCAGTACGCTATCTGAAATAGGAGCGACGTAAATTGATCAAATGCGATAATATTTTGCTGACATCTTAAATTAACCATAATATAAAATGATCTAATCGGGTCTCTGATTGACCTATCATAGAATTTTAATAGTGCATTTTACTCGCCATGCCACCCGCTTTAAGATGCCGCCTAGCTCAGTACGCTATCGGAAATAGGTGCGACGTAAATTGAACAAATGTGATAGAATTTTGCTGAATTCTTAAATTAACCATAATATAAAATGACCTAATCGGGTCTCTTTGTGCCCTACCTTAGAAGTTTCATAATGCATTTTACTCGCCATTTCATGCGCTTTGAGATGCCGCTTAGCCCAATACGCTATCTGAAATTGGAGCCACGTAAGTTGAACAAATGTGATAGAATTTCGCTGAATTCTTTTATTAACCATAATGTAAAATGATCTAATCGGGTCTCTGTTTACCGTACCCTAGAACTTTAATAGTGCATTTCACTCATCATTTCATGCGCTTTGAGATGCCGCTAAGCCCAATAAGCTATCTGAAATAGGAGCGACGTAAATTGAACAAATGTGATAGAATTTCGCTGAATTCTTATATTAACCAAAATATAAAATGATCTAATCGGGTCTCTGATTGCCCTATCATAGAATTTTAATAGTGCATTTTACTCGCCATTCCACACGCTTTAAGATGCCGCCTAGCCCAGTACGCTATCTGAAATAGGAGCGACGTAAGTTGAACAAATGTGATAGAATTACGCTGAATTCTTATATTAACCGTAATATAAAATGATCTAATCGGGTCTTTGTTTGCCTTATCCTAGAAGTTTAATAGTGCATTATACTCGACAGTTCATGCGCTTTGAGATGCCGCTTAGCCCAATACGCTATCTGAAATAGGAGCGACGTAAATTGAACAAATGTGATAGAATTTCGCTGAATTCTTAAATTAACCATAATATAAAATAATCTCATCGGGTTTCTGTTTGCCCTACCCTAGAAGTTTAATAGTGCATTTTACTCGCCATTTCATGCGCTTTGAGATGCCGCATAGCCCAATACGCTAGCTGAAATAGGAGCGACGTAAATTGAACAAATGTGATAGAATTTCGCTGAATTCTTAAATTAACCATAATATAAAATAACCTCATCGGGTTTCTGTTTGCCCTACCCTAGAAGTTTAATAGTGCATTTTACTCGCCATTTCATGCGCTTTGAGATGCCGCATAGCCCAATACGCTATCTGAAATAGGAGCGACGTAAATTGAACAAATGTCATAGAATTTCCGTGAATCCTTATATTAACCTTAATGTAAAATGATCTAATCGGGTCTCTGTTCGCCCTACCATAGAAGTCTAATGGTGCATTTCACTCGCCATTTCATGCGCTTTGAGATGCCGCTTAGCCCAATACGCTATCTGAAATAGGAGCGACGTAAGTTGAACAAATGTGATAGAATTTCGCTGAATTCTTTTATTAACAATAATGTATAATGATCTGATCGGGTCTCTGTTCGCCCTAGTCTAGAAGTTTAATAGTGCATTTTATTCGCCATTTCAGGCGCTTTGAGATGCCGCTTAGCCCAATATGCTATCTGAAATAGGAGCGACGTAAATTGAACAAATGTGATAGAATTTCGCAGAATTCTTATGTTAACCAAAATATAAAATGATCTAATCTGGTCTCTGTTCGCCCTAGCCTAGAAGTTTAATAGTGCATTTTACTTGCCATTCCACGCGCTTTAAGATGCCGCCTAGCCCAGTTCGCTATCTGAATTAGGAGCGACGTAAATTGATCAAATGCGATAAAATTTTGCTGACATCTTAAATTAACCATAATATAAAATGATCTAATCGGGTCTCTGATTGACCTATCATAGAATTTTAATAGTGCATTTTACTCGCCATTCCACCCGGTTTAAGATGCCGCCTAGCCCAGTACGCTATCTGAAATAGGTACGACGTAAATTGAACAAATGTGATAGAATTTTGCTGAATTCTTAAATTAACCATAATATAAAATGATCTAATCGGGTCTCTGATTGCCATATCATAGAATTTTAATAGTGCATTTCACTCGCCATTCCACGCGCTTTAAAATGCCGCCTAGCCTAGCACGCTATCTGAAATAGGAGCGACGTAAATTGAACAAATGTGATAGAATTTCGCTGAATCCTTATATTAACCAAAATATAAAATTATGTAATCGGGTCTCTGTTCGCCCTAGCCTAGAAGTTTAATAGTGCATTTTACTCGCCATTCCACACGTTTTAAGATGCCGCCTAGCTCAGTACGCTATCTGAAATAGGAGCGACCTAAATTGAACGAATGTGATAGAATTTTGCTGAATTCTTAAATTAACCATAATATAAAATGATCTAATCGGGTCTCTGATTGACCTATCATAGAATTTTAATAGTGCATTTTACTCGCAATGCCACCCGCTGTAAGATGTCGCCTAGCTCAGTACGCTATCGGAAATAGGTGCGACGTAAATTGAACAAATGTGATAGAATTTTGCTGAATTCTTAAATTAACCATAATATAAAATGATCTAATCGGGTCTCTTTTTGCCCTACCCTAGAAGTTTCATAATGCATTTTACTCGCCATTTCATGAGCTTTGAGATGCCGCTTAGCCCAATACGCTATCTGAAATTGGAGCGACGTAAGTTGAACAAATGTGATAGAATTTCGCTGAATTCTTTTATTAACCATAATGTAAAATGATCTAATCGGGTCTCTGTTTGCCCTACCCTAGAACTTCAATAGTGCATTTCACTCATCATTTCATGCGCTTTGAGATGCCGCTAAGCCCAATAAGCTATCTGAAATAGGAGCGACGTAAATTGAACAAATGTGATAGAATTTCACTGAATTCTTATATTAACCAAAATATAAAATGATCTAATCGGGTCTCTGATTGCCCTATCATAGAATTTTAATAGTGCATTTTACTCGCCATTCCACACGCTTTAAGATGCCGCCTAGCCCAGTACGCTATCTGAAATAGGAGCGACGTAAGTTGAACAAATGTGATAGAATTACGCTGAATTCTTATATTAACCGTAATATAAAATGATCTAATCGGGTCTTTGTTTGCCTTATCCTAGAAGTTTAATAGTGCATTATACTCGACAGTTCATGCGCTTTGAGATGCCGCTTAGCCCAATACGCTATCTGAAATAGGAGCGACGTAAATTGAACAAATGTGATAGAATTTCGCTGAATTCTTAAATTAACCATAATATAAAATAATCTCATCGGGTTTCTGTTTGCCCTACCCTAGAAGTTTAATAGTGCATTTTACTCGCCATTTCATGCGCTTTGAGATGCCGCATAGCCCAATACGCTAGCTGAAATAGGAGCGACGTAAATTGAACAAATGTGATAGAATTTCGCTGAATTCTTAAATTAACCATAATATAAAATAACCTCATCGGGTTTCTGTTTGCCCTACCCTAGAAGTTTAATAGTGCATTTTACTCGCCATTTCATGCGCTTTGAGATGCCGCATAGCCCAATACGCTATCTGAAATAGGAGCGACGTAAATTGAACAAATGTGATAGAATTTCCGTGAATCCTTATATTAACCTTAATGTAAAATGATCTAATCGGGTCTCTGTTCGCCCTACCATAGAAGTCTAATGGTGCATTTCACTCGCCATTTCATGCGCTTTGAGATGCCGCTTAGCCCAATACGCTATCTGAAATAGGAGCGACGTAAGTTGAACAAATGTGATAGAATTTCGCTGAATTCTTTTATTAACAATAATGTATAATGATCTGATCGGGTCTCTGTTCGCCCTAGTCTAGAAGTTTAATAGTGCATTTTATTCGCCATTTCAGGCGCTTTGAGATGCCGCTTAGCCCAATATGCTATCTGAAATAGGAGCGACGTAAATTGAACAAATGTGATAGAATTTCGCAGAATTCTTATGTTAACCAAAATATAAAATGATCTAATCTGGTCTCTGTTCGCCCTAGCCTAGAAGTTTAATAGTGCATTTTACTTGCCATTCCACGCGCTTTAAGATGCCGCCTAGCCCAGTTCGCTATCTGAATTAGGAGCGACGTAAATTGATCAAATGCGATAAAATTTTGCTGACATCTTAAATTAACCATAATATAAAATGATCTAATCGGGTCTCTGATTGACCTATCATAGAATTTTAATAGTGCATTTTACTCGCCATTCCACCCGGTTTAAGATGCCGCCTAGCCCAGTACGCTATCTGAAATAGGTACGACGTAAATTGAACAAATGTGATAGAATTTTGCTGAATTCTTAAATTAACCATAATATAAAATGATCTAATCGGGTCTCTGATTGCCATATCATAGAATTTTAATAGTGCATTTCACTCGCCATTCCACGCGCTTTAAAATGCCGCCTAGCCTAGCACGCTATCTGAAATAGGAGCGACGTAAATTGAACAAATGTGATAGAATTTCGCTGAATCCTTATATTAACCAAAATATAAAATTATGTAATCGGGTCTCTGTTCGCCCTAGCCTAGAAGTTTAATAGTGGATTTTACTCGCCATTCCACGCGTTTTAAGATGCCGCCTAGCTCAGTACGCTATCTGAAATAGGAGCGACCTAAATTGAACGAATGTGATAGAATTTTGCTGAATTCTTAAATTAACCATAATATAAAATGATCTAATCGGGTCTCTGATTGACCTATCATAGAATTTTAATAGTGCATTTTACTCGCCATTCCACGCGCTTTAAGATGCCGCCTAGCCCAGTACGCTATCTGAAATAGGAGCGACGTAAATTGAACAAATGTGATAGAATCTTGCTGAATTCTTAAATTAACCATAATATAAAATGATCTAATCGGGTCTCTGTTTGCCCTACCCTAGAGGTTTAATAGTGCATTTTACTCGCCATTTCATGCGCCTTCAGATGCCGTTTAGCCGAATACGCTATCTGAAATAGGAGCGACGTAAATTGAACAAATGTGATAGAATTTCGCGGAATTCTTAAATTAACCATAATATAAAATGATCTAATCGGGTCTCTGCTTGCCCTACCCTAGAAGTTTAATAGTGCATTTCACTCGTCATTTCGTGCGCTTCGAGATGCCGCATTGCCCAATACGCTACCTGAAATAGGAGCGACGTAAATTGAACAAATGTGATAGAATTTCGCTGAATTCTTAAATTAACCATAATATAAAATGATCTAATCGGGTCACAGTTTGCTCTACCCTAGAAGCTTAATAGTGCATTTTACTCGCCATTTCACGCGCTTTCAGATGCCGCTTAGCCCAATACGCTACCTGAAATAGGAGCGACGTAAATTGAACAAATGTGATAGAATTTCGCTGAATTCTTAAATTAACCAAAATATAAAATGATCTAATCGGGTCTCCGATTGCCCTATCATAGAAGTTTAATAGTGCATTTTACTCGCCCTTCCACGTGCTTTAAGATGCCGCCTAGCCCAATACGCTATCTGAAATAGGAGCGACGTAAATTGAACAAATGTGATAGAATTTCGCTGAATTCTTAAATTAAGCATAATATAAAATGATCTAATCGTGTCTCTGTTTGCCCTACCCTAGAAGTTTAATAGTGCATTTCACTCGTCATTCCACGCGCTTTAAGATGCTGCCTAGCCCAGTACGCTATCAGAAATAGGAGCGACGTAAGTTGAACAAATGTGATGGAATTTTGCTGAATTCTTAAATTAACCATAATATAAAATGATCTAAGCGGGTCTCTGTTTGCCCTACCCTAGAACTTTAATATGGCATTTCACTCATCATTTCATGCGCTTTGAGATGCCGCTAAGCCCAATAAGCTATCTGAAATAGGAGCGACGTAAATTGAACAAATGTGATAGAATTTCGCTGAATTCTTATATTAACCAAAATATAAAATGATCTAATCGGGTCTCTGATTGCCCTATCATAGAATTTTAATAGTGCATTTTACTCGCCATTCCACACGCTTTAAGATGCCGCCTAGCCCAGTACGCTATCTGAAATAGGAGCGACGTAAGTTGAACAAATGTGATAGAATTTCGCTGAATTCTTTTATTAACCATAATGTATAATGATCTGATCGGGTCTCTGTTCGCCCTAGCCTAGAAGTTTAATAGTGCATTTTATTCGCCATTTCATGCGCTTTGAGATGC
This sequence comes from Macropis europaea, assembly GCA_916610135.2. Taxonomy (NCBI): domain Eukaryota; kingdom Metazoa; phylum Arthropoda; class Insecta; order Hymenoptera; family Melittidae; genus Macropis; species Macropis europaea. The sequence continues at coordinate 25,484 of CAKAJE020002096.1, forward strand.
CGCTTAGCCGAATGCGCTATCTGAAATAGGAGCGTCGTAAATTGAACAAATGTGATAAAATTTCCTTGAAATCCTATATTAAACAAAATATAAAATGATCTAATCGGGTCTCTGATTGCCCTATCATAGAAGTTTATTAGTGCATTTCACTCGCCATTTCATGCGCTTTGAGATGCCGCTAAGCCCAATAAGCTATCTGTAATAAGAGCGACGTAAATTGAACAAATGTGATAGAATTTCTCTGAATTCTTATATTAACCAAAATATAAAATGATCTAATCGGGTCTCTGATTGCCCTATCATAGAAGTTTAATAGTGCATTTTACTTGCCATTCCACGCGCTTTAAGGTGCCGCCTAGCCCAGTACGCTATCTGAAATAGGAGCGACGTAAATTGATCAAATGCGATAATATTTTGCTGACATCTTAAATTAACCATAATATAAAATGATCTAATCGGGTCTCTGATTGACCTATCATAGAATTTTAATAGTGCATTTTACTCGCCATGCCACCCGCTTTAAGATGCCGCCTAGCTCAGTACGCTATCGGAAATAGGTGCGACGTAAATTGAACAAATGTGATAGAATTTTGCTGAATTCTTAAATTAACCATAATATAAAATGACCTAATCGGGTCTCTTTGTGCCCTACCTTAGAAGTTTCATAATGCATTTTACTCGCCATTTCATGCGCTTTGAGATGCCGCTTAGCCCAATACGCTATCTGAAATTGGAGCCACGTAAGTTGAACAAATGTGATAGAATTTCGCTGAATTCTTTTATTAACCATAATGTAAAATGATCTAATCGGGTCTCTGTTTACCGTACCCTAGAACTTTAATAGTGCATTTCACTCATCATTTCATGCGCTTTGAGATGCCGCTAAGCCCAATAAGCTATCTGAAATAGGAGCGACGTAAATTGAACAAATGTGATAGAATTTCGCTGAATTCTTATATTAACCAAAATATAAAATGATCTAATCGGGTCTCTGATTGCCCTATCATAGAATTTTAATAGTGCATTTTACTCGCCATTCCACACGCTTTAAGATGCCGCCTAGCCCAGTACGCTATCTGAAATAGGAGCGACGTAAGTTGAACAAATGTGATAGAATTACGCTGAATTCTTATATTAACCGTAATATAAAATGATCTAATCGGGTCTTTGTTTGCCTTATCCTAGAAGTTTAATAGTGCATTTTACTCGACAGTTCATGCGCTTTGAGATGCCGCTTAGCCCAATACGCTATCTGAAATAGGAGCGACGTAAATTGAACAAATGTGATAGAATTTCGCTGAATTCTTAAATTAACCATAATATAAAATAATCTCATCGGGTTTCTGTTTGCCCTACCCTAGAAGTTTAATAGTGCATTTTACTCGCCATTTCATGCGCTTTGAGATGCCGCATAGCCCAATACGCTAGCTGAAATAGGAGCGACGTAAATTGAACAAATGTGATAGAATTTCGCTGAATTCTTAAATTAACCATAATATAAAATAACCTCATCGGGTTTCTGTTTGCCCTACCCTAGAAGTTTAATAGTGCATTTTACTCGCCATTTCATGCGCTTTGAGATGCCGCATAGCCCAATACGCTATCTGAAATAGGAGCGACGTAAATTGAACAAATGTGATAGAATTTCCGTGAATCCTTATATTAACCTTAATGTAAAATGATCTAATCGGGTCTCTGTTCGCCCTACCATAGAAGTCTAATGGTGCATTTCACTCGCCATTTCATGCGCTTTGAGATGCCGCATAGCCCAATACGCTATCTGAAATAGGAGCGACGTAAGTTGAACAAATGTGATAGAATTTCGCTGAATTCTTTTATTAACAATAATGTATAATGATCTGATCGGGTCTCTGTTCGCCCTAGTCTAGAAGTTTAATAGTGCATTTTATTCGCCATTTCAGGCGCTTTGAGATGCCGCTTAGCCCAATATGCTATCTGAAATAGGAGCGACGTAAATTGAACAAATGTGATAGAATTTCGCAGAATTCTTATGTTAACCAAAATATAAAATGATCTAATCTGGTCTCTGTTCGCCCTAGCCTAGAAGTTTAATAGTGCATTTTACTTGCCATTCCACGCGCTTTAAGATGCCGCCTAGCCCAGTTCGCTATCTGAATTAGGAGCGACGTAAATTGATCAAATGCGATAAAATTTTGCTGACATCTTAAATTAACCATAATATAAAATGATCTAATCGGGTCTCTGATTGACCTATCATAGAATTTTAATAGTGCATTTTACTCGCCATTCCACCCGGTTTAAGATGCCGCCTAGCCCAGTACGCTATCTGAAATAGGTACGACGTAAATTGAACAAATGTGATAGAATTTTGCTGAATTCTTAAATTAACCATAATATAAAATGATCTAATCGGGTCTCTGATTGCCATATCATAGAATTTTAATAGTGCATTTCACTCGCCATTCCACGCGCTTTAAAATGCCGCCTAGCCTAGCACGCTATCTGAAATAGGAGCGACGTAAATTGAACAAATGTGATAGAATTTCGCTGAATCCTTATATTAACCAAAATATAAAATTATGTAATCGGGTCTCTGTTCGCCCTAGCCTAGAAGTTTAATAGTGCATTTTACTCGCCATTCCACACGTTCTAAGATGCCGCCTAGCTCAGTACGCTATCTGAAATAGGAGCGACCTAAATTGAACGAATGTGATAGAATTTTGCTGAATTCTTAAATTAACCATAATATAAAATGATCTAATCGGGTCTCTGATTGACCTATCATAGAATTTTAATAGTGCATTTTACTCGCAATGCCACCCGCTGTAAGATGTCGCCTAGCTCAGTACGCTATCGGAAATAGGTGCGACGTAAATTGAACAAATGTGATAGAATTTTGCTGAATTCTTAAATTAACCATAATATAAAATGATCTAATCGGGTCTCTTTTTGCCCTACCCTAGAAGTTTCATAATGCATTTTACTCGCCATTTCATGAGCTTTGAGATGCCGCTTAGCCCAATACGCTATCTGAAATTGGAGCGACGTAAGTTGAACAAATGTGATAGAATTTCGCTGAATTCTTATATTAACCATAATGTAAAATGATCTAATCGGGTCTCTGTTTGCCCTACCCTAGAACTTCAATAGTGCATTTCACTCATCATTTCATGCGCTTTGAGATGCCGCTAAGCCCAATAAGCTATCTGAAATAGGAGCGACGTAAATTGAACAAATGTGATAGAATTTCACTGAATTCTTATATTAACCAAAATATAAAATGATCTAATCGGGTCTCTGATTGCCCTATCATAGAATTTTAATAGTGCATTTTACTCGCCATTCCACACGCTTTAAGATGCCGCCTAGCCCAGTACGCTATCTGAAATAGGAGCGACGTAAGTTGAACAAATGTGATAGAATTTTGCTGAATTCTTAAATTAACCATAATATAAAATGATCTAATCGGGTCTCTGTTTGCCCTACCCTAGAGGTTTAATAGTGCATTTTACTCGCCATTTCATGCGCTTTGAGATGCCGTTTAGCCCAATACGCTATCTGAAATAGGAGCGACGTAAATTGAACAAATGTGATAGAATTTCGCTGAATTCTTAAATTAACCATAATATAAAATGATCTAATCGGGTCTCTGCTTGCCCTACCCTAGAAGTTTAATAGTGCATTTCACTCGCCATTTCATGCGCTTTGAGATGCCGCATAGCCCAATACGCTAGCTGAAATAGGAGCGACGTAAATTGAACAAATGTGATAGAATTTCGCTGAATTCTTAAATTAACCATAATATAAAATAACCTCATCGGGTTTCTGTTTGCCCTACCCTAGAAGTTTAATAGTGCATTTTACTCGCCATTTCATGCGCTTTGAGATGCCGCATAGCCCAATACGCTATCTGAAATAGGAGCGACGTAAATTGAACAATGTGATAGAATTTCCGTGAATCCTTATATTAACCTTAATGTAAAATGATCTAATCGGGTCTCTGTTCGCCCTACCATAGAAGTCTAATGGTGCATTTCACTCGCCATTTCATGCGCTTTGAGATGCCGCTTAGCCCAATACGCTATCTGAAATAGGAGCGACGTAAGTTGAACAAATGTGATAGAATTTCGCTGAATTCTTTTATTAACAATAATGTATAATGATCTGATCGGGTCTCTGTTCGCCCTAGTCTAGAAGTTTAATAGTGCATTTTATTCGCCATTTCAGGCGCTTTGAGATGCCGCTTAGCCCAATATGCTATCTGAAATAGGAGCGACGTAAATTGAACAAATGTGATAGAATTTCGCAGAATTCTTATGTTAACCAAAATATAAAATGATCTAATCTGGTCTCTGTTCGCCCTAGCCTAGAAGTTTAATAGTGCATTTTACTTGCCATTCCACGCGCTTTAAGATGCCGCCTAGCCCAGTTCGCTATCTGAATTAGGAGCGACGTAAATTGATCAAATGCGATAAAATTTTGCTGACATCTTAAATTAACCATAATATAAAATGATCTAATCGGGTCTCTGATTGACCTATCATGGAATTTTAATAGTGCATTTTACTCGCCATTCCACCCGGTTTAAGATGCCGCCTAGCCCAGTACGCTATCTGAAATAGGTACGACGTAAATTGAACAAATGTGATAGAATTTTGCTGAATTCTTAAATTAACCATAATATAAAATGATCTAATCGGGTCTCTGATTGCCATATCATAGAATTTTAATAGTGCATTTCACTCGCCATTCCACGCGCTTTAAAATGCCGCCTAGCCTAGCACGCTATCTGAAATAGGAGCGACGTAAATTGAACAAATGTGATAGAATTTCGCTGAATCCTTATATTAACCAAAATATAAAATTATGTAATCGGGTCTCTGTTCGCCCTAGCCTAGAAGTTTAATAGTGGATTTTACTCGCCATTCCACGCGTTTTAAGATGCCGCCTAGCTCAGTACGCTATCTGAAATAGGAGCGACCTAAATTGAACGAATGTGATAGAATTTTGCTGAATTCTTAAATTAACCATAATATAAAATGATCTAATCGGGTCTCTGATTGACCTATCATAGAATTTTAATAGTGCATTTTACTCGCGATTCCACGCGCTTTAAGATGCCGCCTAGCCCAGTACGCTATCTGAAATAGGAGCGACGTAAATTGAACAAATGTGATAGAATCTTGCTGAATTCTTAAATTAACCATAATATAAAATGATCTAATCGGGTCTCTGTTTGCCCTACCCTAGAGGTTTAATAGTGCATTTTACTCGCCATTTCATGCGCCTTCAGATGCCGTTTAGCCGAATACGCTACCTGAAATAGGAGCGACGTAAATTGAACAAATGTGATAGAATTTCGCTGAATTCTTAAATTAACCATAATATAAAATGATCTAATCGGGTCTCTGCTTGCCCTACCCTAGAAGTTTAATAGTGCATTTCACTCGTCATTTCGTGCGCTTCGAGATGCCGCATTGCCCAATACGCTACCTGAAATAGGAGCGACGTAAATTGAACAAATGTGATAGAATTTCGCTGAATTCTTAAATTAACCATAATATAAAATGATCTAATCGGGTCACTGTTTGCTCTACCCTAGAAGCTTAATAGTGCATTTTACTCGCCATTTCACGCGCTTTCAGATGCCGCTTAGCCCAATACGCTACCTGAAATAGGAGCGACGTAAATTGAACAAATGTGATAGAATTTCGCTGAATTCTTAAATTAACCAAAATATAAAATGATCTAATCGGGTCTCCGATTGCCCTACCCTAGAACTTTAATATGGCATTTCACTCATCATTTCATGCGCTTTGAGATGCCGCTAAGCCCAATAAGCTATCTGAAATAGGAGCGACGTAAATTGAACAAATGTGATAGAATTTCGCTGAATTCTTATATTAACCAAAATATAAAATGATCTAATCGGGTCTCTGATTGCCCTATCATAGAATTTTAATAGTGCATTTTACTCGCCATTCCACACGCTTTAAGATGCCGCCTAGCCCAGTACGCTATCTGAAATAGGAGCGACGTAAGTTGAACAAATGTGATAGAATTTCGCTGAATTCTTTTATTAACCATAATGTATAATGATCTGATCGGGTCTCTGTTCGCCCTAGCCTAGAAGTTTAATAGTGCATTTTATTCGCCATTTCATGCGCTTTGAGATGCCGCTTAGCCGAATGCGCTATCTGAAATAGGAGCGTCGTAAATTGAACAAATGTGATAAAATTTCCTTGAAATCCTATATTAAACAAAATATAAAATGATCTAATCGGGTCTCTGATTGCCCTATCATAGAAGTTTATTAGTGCATTTCACTCGCCATTTCATGCGCTTTGAGATGCCGCTAAGCCCAATAAGCTATCTGTAATAAGAGCGACGTAAATTGAACAAATGTGATAGAATTTCTCTGAATTCTTATATTAACCAAAATATAAAATGATCTAATCGGGTCTCTGATTGCCCTATCATAGAAGTTTAATAGTGCATTTTACTTGCCATTCCACGCGCTTTAAGATGCCGCCTAGCCCAGTACGCTATCTGAAATAGGAGCGACGTAAATTGATCAAATGCGATAATATTTTGCTGACATCTTAAATTAACCATAATATAAAATGATCTAATCGGGTCTCTGATTGACCTATCATAGAATTTTAATAGTGCATTTTACTCGCCATGCCACCCGCTTTAAGATGCCGCCTAGCTCAGTACGCTATCGGAAATAGGTGCGACGTAAATTGAACAAATGTGATAGAATTTTGCTGAATTCTTAAATTAACCATAATATAAAATGACCTAATCGGGTCTCTTTTTGCCCTACCTTAGAAGTTTCATAATGCATTTTACTCGCCATTTCATGCGCTTTGAGATGCCGCTTAGCCCAATACGCTATCTGAAATTGGAGCCACGTAAGTTGAACAAATGTGATAGAATTTCGCTGAATTCTTTTATTAACCATAATGTAAAATGATCTAATCGGGTCTCTGTTTACCGTACCCTAGAACTTTAATAGTGCATTTCACTCATCATTTCATGCGCTTTGAGATGCCGCTAAGCCCAATAAGCTATCTGAAATAGGAGCGACGTAAATTGAACAAATGTGATAGAATTTCGCTGAATTCTTATATTAACCAAAATATAAAATGATCTAATCGGGTCTCTGATTGCCCTATCATAGAATTTTAATAGTGCATTTTACTCGCCATTCCACACGCTTTAAGATGCCGCCTAGCCCAGTACGCTATCTGAAATAGGAGCGACGTAAGTTGAACAAATGTGATAGAATTACGCTGAATTCTTATATTAACCGTAATATAAAATGATCTAATCGGGTCTTTGTTTGCCTTATCCTAGAAGTTTAATAGTGCATTATACTCGACAGTTCATGCGCTTTGAGATGCCGCTTAGCCCAATACGCTATCTGAAATAGGAGCGACGTAAATTGAACAAATGTGATAGAATTTCGCTGAATTCTTAAATTAACCATAATATAAAATAATCTCATCGGGTTTCTGTTTGCCCTACCCTAGAAGTTTAATAGTGCATTTTACTCGCCATTTCATGCGCTTTGAGATGCCGCATAGCCCAATACGCTAGCTGAAATAGGAGCGACGTAAATTGAACAAATGTGATAGAATTTCGCTGAATTCTTAAATTAACCATAATATAAAATAACCTCATCGGGTTTCTGTTTGCCCTACCCTAGAAGTTTAATAGTGCATTTTACTCGCCATTTCATGCGCTTTGAGATGCCGCATAGCCCAATACGCTATCTGAAATAGGAGCGACGTAAATTGAACAAATGTGATAGAATTTCCGTGAATCCTTATATTAACCTTAATGTAAAATGATCTAATCGGGTCTCTGTTCGCCCTACCATAGAAGTCTAATGGTGCATTTCACTCGCCATTTCATGCGGTTTGAGATGCCGCATAGCCCAATACGCTATCTGAAATAGGAGCGACGTAAGTTGAACAAATGTGATAGAATTTCGCTGAATTCTTTTATTAACAATAATGTATAATGATCTGATCGGGTCTCTGTTCGCCCTAGTCTAGAAGTTTAATAGTGCATTTTATTCGCCATTTCAGGCGCTTTGAGATGCCGCTTAGCCCAATATGCTATCTGAAATAGGAGCGACGTAAATTGAACAAATGTGATAGAATTTCGCAGAATTCTTATGTAACCAAAATATAAAATGATCTAATCTGGTCTCTGTTCGCCCTAGCCTAGAAGTTTAATAGTGCATTTTACTTGCCATTCCACGCGCTTTAAGATGCCGCCTAGCCCAGTTCGCTATCTGAATTAGGAGCGACGTAAATTGATCAAATGCGATAAAATTTTGCTGACATCTTAAATTAACCATAATATAAAATGATCTAATCGGGTCTCTGATTGACCTATCATAGAATTTTAATAGTGCATTTTACTCGCCATTCCACCCGGTTTAAGATGCCGCCTAGCCCAGTACGCTATCTGAAATAGGTACGACGTAAATTGAACAAATGTGATAGAATTTTGCTGAATTCTTAAATTAACCATAATATAAAATGATCTAATCGGGTCTCTGATTGCCATATCATAGAATTTTAATAGTGCATTTCACTCGCCATTCCACGCGCTTTAAAATGCCGCCTAGCCTAGCACGCTATCTGAAATAGGAGCGACGTAAATTGAACAAATGTGATAGAATTTCGCTGAATCCTTATATTAACCAAAATATAAAATTATGTAATCGGGTCTCTGTTCGCCCTAGCCTAGAAGTTTAAAAGTGGATTTTACTCGCCATTCCACGCGTTTTAAGATGCCGCCTAGCTCAGTACGCTATCTGAAATAGGAGCGACCTAAATTGAACGAATGTGATAGAATTTTGCTGAATTCTTAAATTAACCATAATATAAAATGATCTAATCGGGTCTCTGATTGACCTATCATAGAATTTTAATAGTGCATTTTACTCGCAATGCCACCCGCTGTAAGATGTCGCCTAGCTCAGTACGCTATCGGAAATAGGTGCGACGTAAATTGAACAAATGTGATAGAATTTTGCTGAATTCTTAAATTAACCATAATATAAAATGATCTAATCGGGTCTCTTTTTGCCCTACCCTAGAAGTTTCATAATGCATTTTACTCGCCATTTCATGAGCTTTGAGATGCCGCTTAGCCCAATACGCTATCTGAAATTGGAGCGACGTAAGTTGAACAAATGTGATAGAATTTCGCTGAATTCTTTTATTAACCATAATGTAAAATGATCTAATCGGGTCTCTGTTTGCCCTATCATAGAATTTTAATAGTGCATTTTACCCGCCATTCCACACGCTTTAAGATGCCGCCTAGCCCAGTACGCTATCTGAAATAGGAGCGACGTAAATTGAACAAATGTGATAGAATTTCCGTGAATCCTTATATTAACCTTAATGTAAAATGATCTAATCGGGTCTCTGTTCGCCCTACCATAGAAGTCTAATGGTGCATTTCACTCGCCATTTCATGCGCTTTGAGATGCCGCTTAGCCCAATACGCTATCTGAAATAGGAGCGACGTAAGTTGAACAAATGTGATAGAATTTCGCTGAATTCTTTTATTAACCATAATGTATAATGATCTGATCGGGTCTCTGTTCGCCCTAGCCTAGAAGTTTAATAGTGCACTTTATTCGCCATTTCATGCGCTTTGAGATGCCGCTTAGCCGAATGCGCTATCTGAAATAGGAGCGTCGTAAATTGAACAAATGTGATAAAATTTCCTTGAAATCCTATATTAAACAAAATATAAAATGATCTAATCGGGTCTCTGATTGCCCTATCATAGAAGTTTATTAATGCATTTCACTCGCCATTTCATGCGCTTTGAGATGCCGCTAAGCCCAATAAGCTATCTGTAATAAGAGCGACGTAAATTGAACAAATGTGATAGAATTTCTCTGAATTCTTATATTAACCAAAATATAAAATGATCTAATCGGGTCTCTGATTGCCCTATCATAGAAGTTTAATAGTGCATTTTACTTGCCATTCCACGCGCTTTAAGATGCCGCCTAGCCCAGTACGCTATCTGAAATAGGAGCGACGTAAATTGGTCAAATGCGATAATATATTGCTGACATCTTAAATTAACCATAATATAAAATGATCTAATCGGGTCTCTGATTGACCTATCATAGAATTTTAATAGTGCATTTTACTCGCCATGCCACCCGCTTTAAGATGCCGCCTAGCTCAGTACGCTATCTGAAATAGGAGCGTCGTAAATTGAACAAATGTGATAGAATTTCGCTGAATTCTTAAAATAACCATAATATAAAATGACCTAATCGGGTCTCTTTTTGCCCTACCTTAGAAGTTTCATAATGCATTTTACTCGCCATTTCATGCGCTTTGAGATGCCGCTTAGCCCAATACGCTATCTGAAATTGGAGCCACGTAAGTTGAACAAATGTGATAGAATTTCGCTGAATTCTTTTATTAACCATAATGTAAAATGATCTAATCGGGTCTCTGTTTACCGTACCCTACAACTTTAATAGTGCATTTCACTCATCATTTCATGCGCTTTGAGATGCCGCTAAGCCCAATAAGCTATCTGAAATAGGAGCGACGTAAATTGAACAAATGTGATAGAATTTCGCTGAATTCTTATATTAACCAAAATATAAAATGATCTAATCGGGTCTCTGATTGCCCTATCATAGAATTTTAATAGTGCATTTTACTCGCCATTCCACACGCTTTAAGATGCCGCCTAGCCCAGTACGCTATCTGAAATAGGAGCGACGTAAGTTGAACAAATGTGATAGAATTACGCTGAATTCTTATATTAACCGTAATATAAAATGATCTAATCGGGTCTTTGTTTGCCTTATCCTAGAAGTTTAATAGTGCATTATACTCGACAGTTCATGCGCTTTGAGATGCCGCTTAGCCCAATACGCTATCTGAAATAGGAGCGACGTAAATTGAACAAATGTGATAGAATTTCGCTGAATTCTTAAATTAACCATAATATAAAATAATCTCATCGGGTTTCTGTTTGCCCTACCCTAGAAGTTTAATAGTGCATTTTACTCGCCATTTCATGCGCTTTGAGATGCCGCATAGCCCAATACGCTAGCTGAAATAGGAGCGACGTAAATTGAACAAATGTGATAGAATTTCGCTGAATTCTTAAATTAACCATAATATAAAATAACCTCATCGGGTTTCTGTTTGCCCTACCCTAGAAGTTTAATAGTGCATTTTACTCGCCATTTCATGCGCTTTGAGATGCCGCATAGCCCAATACGCTATCTGAAATAGGAGCGACGTAAATTGAACAAATGTGATAGAATTTCCGTGAATCCTTATATTAACCTTAATGTAAAATGATCTAATCGGGTCTCTGTTCGCCCTACCATAGAAGTCTAATGGTGCATTTCACTCGCCATTTCATGCGCTTTGAGATGCCGCTTAGCCCAATACGCTATCTGAAATAGGAGCGACGTAAGTTGAACAAATGTGATAGAATTTCGCTGAATTCTTTTATTAACAATAATGTATAATGATCTGATCGGGTCTCTGTTCGCCCTAGTCTAGAAGTTTAATAGTGCATTTTATTCGCCATTTCAGGCGCTTTGAGATGCCGCTTAGCCCAATATGCTATCTGAAATAGGAGCGACGTAAATTGAACAAATGTGATAGAATTTCGCAGAATTCTTATATTAACCAAAATATAAAATGATCTAATCTGGTCTCTGTTCGCCCTAGCCTAGAAGTTTAATAGTGCATTTTACTTGCCATTCCACGCGCTTTAAGATGCCGCCTAGCCCAGTTCGCTATCTGAATTAGGAGCGACGTAAATTGATCAAATGCGATAAAATTTTGCTGACATCTTAAATTAACCATAATATAAAATGATCTAATCGGGTCTCTGATTGACCTATCATAGAATTTTAATAGTGCATTTTACTCGCCATTCCACCCGGTTTAAGATGCCGCCTAGCCCAGTACGCTATCTGAAATAGGTACGACGTAAATTGAACAAATGTGATAGAATTTTGCTGAATTCTTAAATTAACCATAATATAAAATGATCTAATCGGGTCTCTGATTGCCATATCATAGAATTTTAATAGTGCATTTCACTCGCCATTCCACGCGCTTTAAAATGCCGCCTAGCCTAGCACGCTATCTGAAATAGGAGCGACGTAAATTGAACAAATGTGATAGAATTTCGCTGAATCCTTATATTAACCAAAATATAAAATTATGTAATCGGGTCTCTGTTCGCCCTAGCCTAGAAGTTTAATAGTGGATTTTACTCGCCATTCCACGCGTTTTAAGATGCCGCCTAGCTCAGTACGCTATCTGAAATAGGAGCGACCTAAATTGAACGAATGTGATAGAATTTTGCTGAATTCTTAAATTAACCATAATATAAAATGATCTAATCGGGTCTCTGATTGACCTATCATAGAATTTTAATAGTGCATTTTACTCGCAATGCCACCCGCTGTAAGATGTCGCCTAGCTCAGTACGCTATCGGAAATAGGTGCGACGTAAATTGAACAAATGTGATAGAATTTTGCTGAATTCTTAAATTAACCATAATATAAAATGATCTAATCGGGTCTCTTTTTGCCCTACCCTAGAAGTTTCATAATGCATTTTACTCGCCATTTCATGAGCTTTGAGATGCCGCTTAGCCCAATACGCTATCTGAAATTGGAGCGACGTAAGTTGAACAAATGTGATAGAATTTCGCTGAATTCTTTTATTAACCATAATGTAAAATGATCTAATCGGGTCCCTGTTTGCCCTACCCTAGAACTTCAATAGTGCATTTCACTCATCATTTCATGCGCTTTGAGATGCCGCTAAGCCCAATAAGCTATCTGAAATAGGAGCGACGTAAATTGAACAAATGTGATAGAATTTCACTGAATTCTTATATTAACCAAAATATAAAATGATCTAATCGGGTCCCTGATTGCCCTATCATAGAATTTTAATAGTGCATTTTACTCGCCATTCCACACGCTTTAAGATGCCGCCTAGCCCAGTACGCTATCTGAAATAGAAGCGACGTAAGTTGAACAAATGTGATAGAATTACGCTGAATTCTTATATTAACCGTAATATAAAATGATCTAATCGGGTCTTTGTTTGCCTTATCCTAGAAGTTTAATAGTGCATTATACTCGACAGTTCATGCGCTTTGAGATGCCGCTTAGCCCAATACGCTATCTGAAATAGGAGCGACGTAAATTGAACAAATGTGATAGAATTTCGCTGAATTCTTAAATTAACCATAATATAAAATAATCTCATCGGGTTTCTGTTTGCCCTACCCTAGAAGTTTAATAGTGCATTTTACTCGCCATTTCATGCGCTTTGAGATGCCGCATAGCCCAATACGCTAGCTGAAATAGGAGCGACGTAAATTGAACAAATGTGATAGAATTTCGCTGAATTCTTAAATTAACCATAATATAAAATAACCTCATCGGGTTTCTGTTTGCCCTACCCTAGAAGTTTAATAGTGCATTTTACTCGCCATTTCATGCGCTTTGAGATGCCGCATAGCCCAATACGCTATCTGAAATAGGAGCGACGTAAATTGAACAAATGTGATAGAATTTCCGTGAATCCTTATATTAACCTTAATGTAAAATGATCTAATCGGGTCTCTGTTCGCCCTACCATAGAAGTCTAATGGTGCATTTCACTCGCCATTTCATGCGCTTTGAGATGCCGCATAGCCCAATACGCTATCTGAAATAGGAGCGACGTAAGTTGAACAAATGTGATAGAATTTCGCTGAATTCTTTTATTAACAATAATGTATAATGATCTGATCGGGTCTCTGTTCGCCCTAGTCTAGAAGTTTAATAGTGCATTTTATTCGCCATTTCAGGCGCTTTGAGATGCCGCTTAGCCCAATATGCTATCTGAAATAGGAGCGACGTAAATTGAACAAATGTGATAGAATTTCGCAGAATTCTTATGTTAACCAAAATATAAAATGATCTAATCTGGTCTCTGTTCGCCCTAGCCTAGAAGTTTAATAGTGCATTTTACTTGCCATTCCACGCGCTTTAAGATGCCGCCTAGCCCAGTTCGCTATCTGAATTAGGAGCGACGTAAATTGATCAAATGCGATAAAATTTTGCTGACATCTTAAATTAACCATAATATAAAATGATCTAATCGGGTCTCTGATTGACCTATCATAGAATTTTAATAGTGCATTTTACTCGCCATTCCACCCGGTTTAAGATGCCGCCTAGCCCAGTACGCTATCTGAAATAGGTACGACGTAAATTGAACAAATGTGATAGAATTTTGCTGAATTCTTAAATTAACCATAATATAAAATGATCTAATCGGGTCTCTTTTTGCCCTACCCTAGAAGTTTCATAATGCATTTTACTCGCCATTTCATGAGCTTTGAGATGCCGCTTAGCCCAATACGCTATCTGAAATTGGAGCGACGTAAGTTGAACAAATGTGATAGAATTTCGCTGAATTCTTTTATTAACCATAATGTAAAATGATCTAATCGGGTCTCTGTTTGCCCTATCATAGAATTTTAATAGTGCATTTTACTCGCCATTCCACACGCTTTAAGATGCCGCCTAGCCCAGTACGCTATCTGAAATAGGAGCGACGTAAATTGAACAAATGTGATAGAATTTCCGTGAATCCTTATATTAACCTTAATGTAAAATGATCTAATCGGGTCTCTGTTCGCCCTACCATAGAAGTCTAATGGTGCATTTCACTCGCCATTTCATGCGCTTTGAGATGCCGCTTAGCCCAATACGCTATCTGAAATAGGAGCGACGTAAGTTGAACAAATGTGATAGAATTTCGCTGAATTCTTTTATTAACCATAATGTATAATGATCTGATCGGGTCTCTGTTCGCCCTAGCCTAGAAGTTTAATAGTGCACTTTATTCGCCATTTCATGCGCTTTGAGATGCCGCTTAGCCGAATGCGCTATCTGAAATAGGAGCGTCGTAAATTGAACAAATGTGATAAAATTTCCTTGAAATCCTATATTAAACAAAATATAAAATGATCTAATCGGGTCTCTGATTGCCCTATCATAGAAGTTTATTAATGCATTTCACTCGCCATTTCATGCGCTTTGAGATGCCGCTAAGCCCAATAAGCTATCTGTAATAAGAGCGACGTAAATTGAACAAATGTGATAGAATTTCTCTGAATTCTTATATTAACCAAAATATAAAATGATCTAATCGGGTCTCTGATTGCCCTATCATAGAAGTTTAATAGTGCATTTTACTTGCCATTCCACGCGCTTTAAGATGCCGCCTAGCCCAGTACGCTATCTGAAATAGGAGCGACGTAAATTGGTCAAATGCGATAATATTTTGCTGACATCTTAAATTAACCATAATATAAAATGATCTAATCGGGTCTCTGATTGACCTATCATAGAATTTTAATAGTGCATTTTACTCGCCATGCCACCCGCTTTAAGATGCCGCCTAGCTCAGTACGCTATCTGAAATAGGAGCGTCGTAAATTGAACAAATGTGATAGAATTTCGCTGAATTCTTAAAATAACCATAATATAAAATGACCTAATCGGGTCTCTTTTTGCCCTACCTTAGAAGTTTCATAATGCATTTTACTCGCCATTTCATGCGCTTTGAGATGCCGCTTAGCCCAATACGCTATCTGAAATTGGAGCCACGTAAGTTGAACAAATGTGATAGAATTTCGCTGAATTCTTTTATTAACCATAATGTAAAATGATCTAATCGGGTCTCTGTTTACCGTACCCTACAACTTTAATAGTGCATTTCACTCATCATTTCATGCGCTTTGAGATGCCGCTAAGCCCAATAAGCTATCTGAAATAGGAGCGACGTAAATTGAACAAATGTGATAGAATTTCGCTGAATTCTTATATTAACCAAAATATAAAATGATCTAATCGGGTCTCTGATTGCCCTATCATAGAATTTTAATAGTGCATTTTACTCGCCATTCCACACGCTTTAAGATGCCGCCTAGCCCAGTACGCTATCTGAAATAGGAGCGACGTAAGTTGAACAAATGTGATAGAATTACGCTGAATTCTTATATTAACCGTAATATAAAATGATCTAATCGGGTCTTTGTTTGTATTATCCTAGAAGTTTAATAGTGCATTTTACTCGACAGTTCATGCGCTTTGAGATGCCGCTTAGCCCAATACGCTATCTGAAATAGGAGCGACGTAAATTGAACAAATGTGATAGAATTTCGCTGAATTCTTAAATTAACCATAATATAAAATAATCTCATCGGGTTTCTGTTTGCCCTACCCTAGAAGTTTAATAGTGCATTTTACTCGCCATTTCATGCGCTTTGAGATGCCGCATAGCCCAATACGCTAGCTGAAATAGGAGCGACGTAAATTGAACAAATGTGATAGAATTTCGCTGAATTCTTAAATTAACCATAATATAAAATAACCTCATCGGGTTTCTGTTTGCCCTACCCTAGAAGTTTAATAGTGCATTTTACTCGCCATTTCATGCGCTTTGAGATGCCGCATAGCCCAATACGCTATCTGAAATAGGAGCGACGTAAATTGAACAAATGTGATAGAATTTCCGTGAATCCTTATATTAACCTTAATGTAAAATGATCTAATCGGGTCTCTGTTCGCCCTACCATAGAAGTCTAATGGTGCATTTCACTCGCCATTTCATGCGCTTTGAGATGCCGCTTAGCCCAATACGCTATCTGAAATAGCAGCGACGTAAGTTGAACAAATGTGATAGAATTTCGCTGAATTCTTTTATTAACAATAATGTATAATGATCTGATCGGGTCTCTGTTCGCCCTAGTCTAGAAGTTTAATAGTGCATTTTATTCGCCATTTCAGGCGCTTTGAGATGCCGCTTAGCCCAATATGCTATCTGAAATAGGAGCGACGTAAATTGAACAAATGTGATAGAATTTCGCAGAATTCTTATGTTAACCAAAATATAAAATGATCTAATCTGGTCTCTGTTCGCCCTAGCCTAGAAGTTTAATAGTGCATTTTACTTGCCATTCCACGCGCTTTAAGATGCCGCCTAGCCCAGTTCGCTATCTGAATTAGGAGCGACGTAAATTGATCAAATGCGATAAAATTTTGCTGACATCTTAAATTAACCATAATATAAAATGATCTAATCGGGTCTCTGATTGACCTATCATAGAATTTTAATAGTGCATTTTACTCGCCATTCCACCCGGTTTAAGATGCCGCCTAGCCCAGTACGCTATCTGAAATAGGTACGACGTAAATTGAACAAATGTGATAGAATTTTGCTGAATTCTTAAATTAACCATAATATAAAATGATCTAATCGGGTCTCTGATTGCCCTATCATAGAATTTTAATAGTGCATTTCACTCGCCATTCCACGCGCTTTAAAATGCCGCCTAGCCTAGCACGCTATCTGAAATAGGAGCGACGTAAATTGAACAAATGTGATAGAATTTCGCTGAATCCTTATATTAACCAAAATATAAAATTATGTAATCGGGTCTCTGTTCGCCCTAGCCTAGAAGTTTAATAGTGGATTTTACTCGCCATTCCACGCGTTTTAAGATGCCGCCTAGCTCAGTACGCTATCTGAAATAGGAGCGACCTAAATTGAACGAATGTGATAGAATTTTGCTGAATTCTTAAATTAACCATAATATAAAATGATCTAATCGGGTCTCTGATTGACCTATCATAGAATTTTAATAGTGCATTTTACTCGCAATGCCACCCGCTGTAAGATGTCGCCTAGCTCAGTACGCTATCGGAAATAGGTGCGACGTAAATTGAACAAATGTGATAGAATTTTGCTGAATTCTTAAATTAACCATAATATAAAATGATCTAATCGGGTCTCTTTTTGCCCTACCCTAGAAGTTTCATAATGCATTTTACTCGCCATTTCATGAGCTTTGAGATGCCGCTTAGCCCAATACGCTATCTGAAATTGGAGCGACGTAAGTTGAACAAATGTGATAGAATTTCGCTGAATTCTTTTATTAACCATAATGTAAAATGATCTAATCGGGTCTCTGTTTGCCCTACCCTAGAACTTCAATAGTGCATTTCACTCATCATTTCATGCGCTTTGAGATGCCGCTAAGCCCAATAAGCTATCTGAAATAGGAGCGACGTAAATTGAACAAATGTGATAGAATTTCACTGAATTCTTATATTAACCAAAATATAAAATGATCTAATCGGGTCCCTGATTGCCCTATCATAGAATTTTAATAGTGCATTTTACTCGCCATTCCACACGCTTTAAGATGCCGCCTAGCCCAGTACGCTATCTGAAATAGGAGCGACGTAAGTTGAACAAATGTGATAGAATTACGCTGAATTCTTATATTAACCGTAATATAAAATGATCTAATCGGGTCTTTGTTTGCCTTATCCTAGAAGTTTAATAGTGCATTATACTCGACAGTTCATGCGCTTTGAGATGCCGCTTAGCCCAATACGCTATCTGAAATAGGAGCGACGTAAATTGAACAAATGTGATAGAATTTCGCTGAATTCTTAAATTAACCATAATATAAAATAATCTCATCGGGTTTCTGTTTGCCCTACCCTAGAAGTTTAATAGTGCATTTTACTCGCCATTTCATGCGCTTTGAGATGCAGCATAGCCCAATACGCTAGCTGAAATAGGAGCGACGTAAATTGAACAAATGTGATAGAATTTCGCTGAATTCTTAAATTAACCATAATATAAAATAACCTCATCGGGTTTCTGTTTGCCCTACCCTAGAAGTTTAATAGTGCATTTTACTCGCCATTTCATGCGCTTTGAGATGCCGCATAGCCCAATACGCTATCTGAAATAGGAGCGACGTAAATTGAACAAATGTGATAGAATTTCCGTGAATCCTTATATTAACCTTAATGTAAAATGATCTAATCGGGTCTCTGTTCGCCCTACCATAGAAGTCTAATGGTGCATTTCACTCGCCATTTCATGCGCTTTGAGATGCCGCTTAGCCCAATACGCTATCTGAAATAGGAGCGACGTAAGTTGAACAAATGTGATAGAATTTCGCTGAATTCTTTTATTAACAATAATGTATAATGATCTGATCGGGTCTCTGTTCGCCCTAGTCTAGAAGTTTAATAGTGCATTTTATTCGCCATTTCAGGCGCTTTGAGATGCCGCTTAGCCCAATATGCTATCTGAAATAGGAGCGACGTAAATTGAACAAATGTGATAGAATTTCGCAGAATTCTTATGTTAACCAAAATATAAAATGATCTAATCTGGTCTCTGTTCGCCCTAGCCTAGAAGTTTAATAGTGCATTTTACTTGCCATTCCACGCGCTTTAAGATGCCGCCTAGCCCAGTTCGCTATCTGAATTAGGAGCGACGTAAATTGATCAAATGCGATAAAATTTTGCTGACATCTTAAATTAACCATAATATAAAATGATCTAATCGGGTCTCTGATTGACCTATCATAGAATTTTAATAGTGCATTTTACTCGCCATTCCACCCGGTTTAAGATGCCGCCTAGCCCAGTACGCTATCTGAAATAGGTACGACGTAAATTGAACAAATGTGATAGAATTTCGCTGAATTCTTAAATTAACCATAATATAAAATGATCTAATCGGGTCTCTGATTGCCATATCATAGAATTTTAATAGTGCATTTCACTCGCCATTCCACGCGCTTTAAAATGCCGCCTAGCCTAGCACGCTATCTGAAATAGGAGCGACGTAAATTGAACAAATGTGATAGAATTTCGCTGAATCCTTATATTAACCAAAATATAAAATTATGTAATCGGGTCTCTGTTCGCCCTAGCCTAGAAGTTTAATAGTGGATTTTACTCGCCATTCCACGCGTTTTAAGATGCCGCCTAGCTCAGTACGCTATCTGAAATAGGAGCGACCTAAATTGAACGAATGTGATAGAATTTTGCTGAATTCTTAAATTAACCATAATATAAAATGATCTAATCGGGTCTCTGATTGACCTATCATAGAATTTTAATAGTGCATTTTACTCGCAATGCCACCCGCTGTAAGATGTCGCCTAGCTCAGTACGCTATCGGAAATAGGTGCGACGTAAATTGAACAAATGTGATAGAATTTTGCTGAATTCTTAAATTAACCATAATATAAAATGATCTAATCGGGTCTCTTTTTGCCCTACCCTAGAAGTTTCATAATGCATTTTACTCGCCATTTCATGAGCTTTGAGATGCCGCTTAGCCCAATACGCTATCTGAAATTGGAGCGACGTAAGTTGAACAAATGTGATAGAATTTCGCTGAATTCTTTTATTAACCATAATGTAAAATGATCTAATCGGGTCTCTGTTTGCCCTACCCTAGAACTTCAATAGTGCATTTCACTCATCATTTCATGCGCTTTGAGATGCCGCTAAGCCCAATAAGCTATCTGAAATAGGAGCGACGTAAATTGAACAAATGTGATAGAATTTCACTGAATTCTTATATTAACCAAAATATAAAATGATCTAATCGGGTCCCTGATTGCCCTATCATAGAATTTTAATAGTGCATTTTACTCGCCATTCCACACGCTTTAAGATGCCGCCTAGCCCAGTACGCTATCTGAAATAGGAGCGACGTAAATTGAACAAATGTGATAGAATTTCCGTGAATCCTTATATTAACCTTAATGTAAAATGATCTAATCGGGTCTCTGTTCGCCCTACCATAGAAGTCTAATGGTGCATTTCACTCGCCATTTCGTGCGCTTTGAGATGCCGCTTAGCCCAATACGCTATCTGAAATAGGAGCGACGTAAGTTGAACAAATGTGATAGAATTTCGCTGAATTCTTTTATTAACCATAATGTATAATGATCTGATCGGGTCTCTGTTCGCCCTAGCCTAGAAGTTTAATAGTGCACTTTATTCGCCATTTCATGCGCTTTGAGATGCCGCTTAGCCGAATGCGCTATCTGAAATAGGAGCGTCGTAAATTGAACAAATGTGATAAAATTTCCTTGAAATCCTATATTAAACAAAATATAAAATGATCTAATCGGGTCTCTGATTGCCCTATCATAGAAGTTTATTAATGCATTTTACTCGCCATTTCATGCGCTTTGAGATGCCGCTTAGCCCAATACGCTATCTGGAATAGGAGTGATGTAAATTGAACAAATGTGATAGAATCTCGCTGAATTCTTTTATTAAGTATAATGTTAAATGATCTAATCGGGTCTCTGTTCGCCATAGCGTAGAAGCTTAATAGTGCATTTTATTCGTCATTTCATGCGCTTTGAGATGCCGCTTAGCCCAATAAGCTATCTGAAATAGGAGCGACGTAAATTGAACAAATGTGATAGAATTACGCTGCATTCTTATATTAACCGTAATATAAAATGATCTAACCGGGTCTCTGTTTGCCTTATCCTAGAAGTTTAATAGTGCATTTTCTCGCCATTTCATGCGCTTTGAGATGCCGCTCAGCCCAATACGCTATCTGAAATAGGAGTGACGTAAATTGAACAAATGTGATAGAATTTCGCTGAACTGATAAATTAACCATAATATAAAATGGTCTAATCGGGTCTCTGTTTGCCCTACCCTAGAAGTTTAATAGTGCATTTTACTCGCCATTCCACGCGCTTTAAGATGCCGCCTAGCCCAGTACGCTCTCTGAAATAGGAGCGACGTAAGTTGAACAAATGTGATAGAATTTTGCTGAATTCTTAAATTAACCATAATATAAAATGATCTAACCGGGTCTCTGATTGCCCTACCCTAGAAGTTTAATAGTGCATTTTACTCGCCATTTCATGCGCTTTGAGATGGCGCTTAGCCCAATACGCTATCTGAAATAGGAGCGACGTAAATTGAACAAATGTGATAGAATTTCGCTGAATTCTTATATTAACCAAAATATAAAATGATCTAATCTGGTCTCTGATTGCCCTATCATAGAAGTTTAATAGTGCATTTTACTCGCCATTCCACGCGCTTTAAGATGCCGCCTATCCGAGTACGCTATCTGAAATAGGAGCGACGTAAATTGAACAAATGTGATAGAATTTTTCTGAATTCTTAAATTAACCATAATATGAAATGATCTAATCGGGTCTCTGTGTGCCCTACCCTAGAAGTTTAATAGTGCATTTTACTGGCCATTTCTTGCGCTTTGAGATGCCGCTTAGCCCAATACGCTATCTGAAATAGGAGCGAAGTAAATTGAACAAATGTGATAGAATTTCGCTGAATTCTTATATTAACCAAAATATAATAGGATCTAATCGGGTCTCTGTTTGCCCTATCGTAGAAGTTTAATAGTTCATTTTACTCGCCATTCCACGCGCTTTAAGATGCCGCCTATCCGAGTACGCTATCTGAAATAGGAGCGACGTAAATTGAACAAATGTGATAGAATTCTGCTGAATTCTTAAATTAACCAAAATATAAAATGATCTAATCGGGTCTCTGTTTGCCCTACCCTAGAAGTTTAATAGTGCATTTTACTTGCCATTTCATGCGCTTTGAGATGCCGCTTAGCCCAATACGCTATCTGAAATAGGAGAGACGTAAATTGAACAAATGTGATAGAATTACGCTGAATTCTTATATTAAACAAAATATAAAATGATCTAACCGGGTCTCTGATTGCCCTATCGTAGAAGTTTAATAGTGCATTTGACTCGCCATTCCACGCGCTTTAAGTTGCCGCCTAGCCCAGTACGCTATCTGAAATAGGAGCTACGTAAGTTGAACAAATGTCACAGAATTACGCTGAATTCTTATATTAACCGTAATATAAAATGATCTAATCGGGTCTCTGTTTGCCTTATCCTAGCAGTTTAATAGTGCATTTTACTCGCCATTTCATGCGCTTTGAGATGCCGCTTAGCCCAATACGCTATCTGAAATAGGAGCGACGTAAAATGAACAAATGTGATAGAATTTCGCTGAATTCTTATATTAACCAAAATATAATAGGATCTAATCGGGTCTCTGATTGCCCTATCATAGAAGTTTAATAGTTCATTTTACTCTCCATTCCACGCGCTTTAAGATGCCGCCTAGCCGAGAACGCTATTTGAAATAGGAGCGACGTAAATTGAACAAATGTGATAGAATTTCGCTGAATTCTTATATTAACCAAAATATAAAATGATCTAATCGGGTCTCTGATTGCCCTATCATAGGAGTTTAGTAGTGCATTTTACTCGTCATTCCACGCGCTTTAAGATGCCGCCTAGCCCAGTACACAATCTGAAATAGGAGCGACGTATATTGAACAAATGTGATAGAATTACGCTGAATTCTTATATTAACCGTAATATAAAATGATCTAAACGGGTCTCTGTTTGCCTTACCCTAGAAGTTTAATAGTACATTTTACTCGCCATTTCATGCGATTTGAGATGCTGCTTATCCCAATACGCTATCTGAAATAGGTGCGACGTAAATTAAACAAATGTGATAGAATTTCGCTGAATTCATATATTAACCAAAATATAAAATGATCTAATCGGGTCTCTGTTTGCCCTACCCTAGAAGTTTAATAGTGCATTTTACTCGCCATTCCACGCGCTTTAAGATGCCGCCTAGCCCAGTACGCTCTCTGAAATAGGAGCGACGGAAGTTGAACAAATGTGATAGAATTTGGCTGAATTCTTAAATTAACCATAATATACAATGATCTAACCGGGACTCTGATTGCCCTACCCTAGAAGTTTAGTAGTGCATTTTACTTGCCATTTCATGCGCTTTGAGATGCCGCTTAGCCCAATACGCTATCTGAAATAGGTGCGACGTAAATTAAACAAATGTGATAGAATTTCGCTGAATTCATATATTAACCAAAATATAATATGATCTAATCGGGCCTCTGATTGCCCTATCATAGAAGTTTAATAGAGCATTTTACTCGCCAATCCACGCGCTTTAAGATTCCGCCTAGCCCAGAACGCTATCTGAAATAGGAGCGACGTAAATTGAACAAACGTGATAGAATTTCCCTGAAATGTTATAGTAAACAAAATATAAAATGATCTAATCGGAACTCTGATTGCCCTATCATAGAAGTTTAGTAGTGCATTTTACTCGCCCTTCCACGCGCTTTAAGATGCCGCCTAGCCCAGTACGCTATCTGAAATAGTAGCGACGTTAGTTGAACAGATGTGATAGAATTTCGCTGAATTCTTTTATTAACCATAATGTTAAATGATCTAATCGGGTCTCTGTTCGCCATAGCGTAGAAGCTTAATAGTGCATTTTATTCGTCATTTCATGCGCTTTGAGATGCCGCTTAGCCCAATACGCTATCTGAAATAGGAGCGACGTAAATTGAACAAATGTGATAGAATTTCCCTGAAATGTTATAGTAAACAAAATATAAAATGATCTAATCGGGTCTCTGATTGCCCTATCATAGAAGTTTAATAGTGCATTTTAATCGCCATTCCACGCGCTTTAAGTTGCCGCCTAGCCCAGTACGCTATCTGAAATAGGAGCTACGTAAGTTGAACAAATGTCACAGAATTACGCTGAATTCTTATATTAACCGTAATATAAAATGATCTAATCGGGTCTCTGTTTGCCTTATCCTAGAAGTTTAATAGTGCATTTTACTCGCCATTTCATGCGCTTTGAGATTCCGCTTAGCCCAATACGCTATCTGAAATAGGAGTGATGTAAATTGAACAAATGTGATAGAATCTCGCTGAATTCTTTTATTAAGTATAATGTTAAATGATCTAATCGGGTCTCTGTTCGCCATAGCGTAGAAGCTTAATAGTGCATTTTATTCGTCATTTCATGCGCTTTGAGATGCCGCTTAGCCCAATAAGCTATCTGAAATAGGAGCGACGTAAATTGAACAAATGTGATAGAATTACGCTGCATTCTTATATTAACCGTAATATAAAATGATCTAACCGGGTCTCTGTTTGCCTTATCCTAGAAGTTTAATAGTGCATTTTCTCGCCATTTCATGCGCTTTGAGATGCCGCTCAGCCCAATACGCTATCTGAAATAGGAGTGACGTAAATTGAACAAATGTGATAGAATTTCGCTGAACTGATAAATTAACAATAATATAAAATGATCTAATCGGGTCTCTGTTTGCCCTACCCTAGAAGTTTAATAGTGCATTTTACTCGCCATTCCACGCGCTTTAAGATGCCGCCTAGCCCAGTACGCTATCTGAAATAGGAGCGACGTAAGTTGAACAAATGTGATAGAATTTTGCTGAATTCTTAAATTAACCATAATATAAAATGATCTAACCGGGTCTCTGATTGCCCTACCCTAGAAGTTTAATAGTGCATTTTACTCGCCATTTCATGCGCTTTGAGATGGCGCTTAGCCCAATACGCTATCTGAAATAGGAGCGACGTAAATTGAACAAATGTGATAGAATTTCGCTGAATTCTTATATTAACCAAAATATAAAATGATCTAATCTGGTCTCTGATTGCCCTATCATAGAAGTTTAATAGTGCATTTTACTCGCCATTCCACGCGCTTTAAGATGCCGCCTATCCGAGTACGCTATCTGAAATAGGAGCGACGTAAATTGAACAAATGTGATAGAATTCTGCTGAATTCTTAAATTAACCAAAATATAAAATGATCTAATCGGGTCTCTGTTTGCCCTACCCTAGAAGTTTAATAGTGCATTTTACTTGCCATTTCATGCGCTTTGAGATGCCGCTTAGCCCAATACGCTATCTGAAATAGGAGAGACGTAAATTGAACAAATGTGATAGAATTACGCTGAATTCTTATATTAAACAAAATATAAAATGATCTAACCGGGTCTCTGATTGCCCTATCGTAGAAGTTTAATAGTGCATTTGACTCGCCATTCCACGCGCTTTAAGTTGCCGCCTAGCCCAGTACGCTATCTGAAATAGGAGCTACGTAAGTTGAACAAATGTCACAGAATTACGCTGAATTCTTATATTAACCGTAATATAAAATGATCTAATCGGGTCTCTGTTTGCCTTATCCTAGCAGTTTAATAGTGCATTTTACTCGCCATTTCATGCGCTTTGAGATGCCGCTTAGCCCAATACGCTATCTGAAATAGGAGCGACGTAAAATGAACAAATGTGATAGAATTTCGCTGAATTCTTATATTAACCAAAATATAATAGGATCTAATCGGGTCTCTGATTGCCCTATCATAGAAGTTTAATAGTTCATTTTACTCTCCATTCCACGCGCTTTAAGATGCCGCCTAGCCGAGAACGCTATTTGAAATAGGAGCGACGTAAATTGAACAAATGTGATAGAATTTCGCTGAATTCTTATATTAACCAAAATATAAAATGATCTAATCGGGTCTCTGATTGCCCTATCATAGGAGTTTAGTAGTGCATTTTACTCGTCATTCCACGCGCTTTAAGATGCCGCCTAGCCCAGTACACAATCTGAAATAGGAGCGACGTATATTGAACAAATGTGATAGAATTACGCTGAATTCTTATATTAACCGTAATATAAAATGATCTAAACGGGTCTCTGTTTGCCTTACCCTAGAAGTTTAATAGTACATTTTACTCGCCATTTCATGCGATTTGAGATGCTGCTTATCCCAATACGCTATCTGAAATAGGTGCGACGTAAATTAAACAAATGTGATAGAATTTCGCTGAATTCATATATTAACCAAAATATAAAATGATCTAATCGGGTCTCTGTTTGCCCTACCCTAGAAGTTTAATAGTGCATTTTACTCGCCATTCCACGCGCTTTAAGATGCCGCCTAGCCCAGTACGCTCTCTGAAATAGGAGCGACGGAAGTTGAACAAATGTGATAGAATTTGGCTGAATTCTTAAATTAACCATAATATACAATGATCTAACCGGGACTCTGATTGCCCTACCCTAGAAGTTTAGTAGTGCATTTTACTTGCCATTTCATGCGCTTTGAGATGCCGCTTAGCCCAATACGCTATCTGAAATAGGTGCGACGTAAATTAAACAAATGTGATAGAATTTCGCTGAATTCATATATTAACCAAAATATAATATGATCTAATCGGGCCTCTGATTGCCCTATCATAGAAGTTTAATAGAGCATTTTACTCGCCAATCCACGCGCTTTAAGATTCCGCCTAGCCCAGAACGCTATCTGAAATAGGAGCGACGTAAATTGAACAAACGTGATAGAATTTCCCTGAAATGTTATAGTAAACAAAATATAAAATGATCTAATCGGAACTCTGATTGCCCTATCATAGAAGTTTAGTAGTGCATTTTACTCGCCCTTCCACGCGCTTTAAGATGCCGCCTAGCCCAGTACGCTATCTGAAATAGTAGCGACGTTAGTTGAACAGATGTGATAGAATTTCGCTGAATTCTTTTATTAACCATAATGTTAAATGATCTAATCGGGTCTCTGTTCGCCATAGCGTAGAAGCTTAATAGTGCATTTTATTCGTCATTTCATGCGCTTTGAGATGCCGCTTAGCCCAATACGCTATCTGAAATAGGAGCGACGTAAATTGAACAAATGTGATAGAATTTCCCTGAAATGTTATAGTAAACAAAATATAAAATGATCTAATCGGGTCTCTGATTGCCCTATCATAGAAGTTTAATAGTGCATTTTAATCGCCATTCCACGCGCTTTAAGTTGCCGCCTAGCCCAGTACGCTATCTGAAATAGGAGCTACGTAAGTTGAACAAATGTCACAGAATTACGCTGAATTCTTATATTAACCGTAATATAAAATGATCTAATCGGGTCTCTGTTTGCCTTATCCTAGAAGTTTAATAGTGCATTTTACTCGCCATTTCATGCGCTTTGAGATTCCGCTTAGCCCAATACGCTATCTGAAATAGGAGTGATGTAAATTGAACAAATGTGATAGAATCTCGCTGAATTCTTTTATTAAGTATAATGTTAAATGATCTAATCGGGTCTCTGTTCGCCATAGCGTAGAAGCTTAATAGTGTATTTTATTCGTCATTTCATGCGCTTTGAGATGCCGCTTAGCCCAATAAGCTATCTGAAATAGGAGCGACGTAAATTGAACAAATGTGATAGAATTACGCTGCATTCTTATATTAACCGTAATATAAAATGATCTAACCGGGTCTCTGTTTGCCTTATCCTAGAAGTTTAATAGTGCATTTTCTCGCCATTTCATGCGCTTTGAGATGCCGCTCAGCCCAATACGCTATCTGAAATAGGAGTGACGTAAATTGAACAAATGTGATAGAATTTCGCTGAACTGATAAATTAACAATAATATAAAATGATCTAATCGGGTCTCTGTTTGCCCTACCCTAGAAGTTTAATAGTGCATTTTACTCGCCATTCCACGCGCTTTAAGATGCCGCCTAGCCCAGTACGCTATCTGAAATAGGAGCGACGTAAGTTGAACAAATGTGATAGAATTTTGCTGAATTCTTAAATTAACCATAATATAAAATGATCTAACCGGGTCTCTGATTGCCCTACCCTAGAAGTTTAATAGTGCATTTTACTCGCCATTTCATGCGCTTTGAGATGGCGCTTAGCCCAATACGCTATCTGAAATAGGAGTGATGTAAATTGAACAAATGTGATAGAATCTCGCTGAATTCTTTTATTAAGTATAATGTTAAATGATCTAATCGGGTCTCTGTTCGCCATAGCGTAGAAGCTTAATAGTGTATTTTATTCGTCATTTCATGCGCTTTGAGATGCCGCTTAGCCCAATAAGCTATCTGAAATAGGAGCGACGTAAATTGAACAAATGTGATAGAATTACGCTGCATTCTTATATTAACCGTAATATAAAATGATCTAACCGGGTCTCTGTTTGCCTTATCCTAGAAGTTTAATAGTGCATTTTCTCGCCATTTCATGCGCTTTGAGATGCCGCTCAGCCCAATACGCTATCTGAAATAGGAGTGACGTAAATTGAACAAATGTGATAGAATTTCGCTGAACTGATAAATTAACAATAATATAAAATGATCTAATCGGGTCTCTGTTTGCCCTACCCTAGAAGTTTAATAGTGCATTTTACTCGCCATTCCACGCGCTTTAAGATGCCGCCTAGCCCAGTACGCTATCTGAAATAGGAGCGACGTAAGTTGAACAAATGTGATAGAATTTTTCTGAATTCTTAAATTAACCATAATATGAAATGATCTAATCGGGTCTCTGTGTGCCCTACCCTAGAAGTTTAATAGTGCATTTTACTGGCCATTTCTTGCGCTTTGAGATGCCGCTTAGCCCAATACGCTATCTGAAATAGGAGCGAAGTAAATTGAACAAATGTGATAGAATTTCCCTGAAATGTTATAGTAAACAAAATATAAAATGATCTAACCGGGTCTCTGATTGCCCTATCATAGAAGTTTAATAGTGCATTTCACTCGCCATTCCACGCGCTTTAAGATGCCGCCTATCCGAGTACGCTATCTGAAATAGGAGCGACGTAAATTGAACAAATGTGATAGAATTCTGCTGAATTCTTAAATTAACCAAAATATAAAATGATCTAATCGGGTCTCTGTTTGCCCTACCCTAGAAGTTTAATAGTGCATTTTACTCTCCATTCCACGCGCTTTAAGATGCCGCCTAGCCGAGAACGCTATTTGAAATAGGAGCGACGTAAATTGAACAAATGTGATAGAATTTCGCTGAATTCTTATATTAACCAAAATATAAAATGATCTAATCGGGTCTCTGATTGCCCTATCATAGAAGTTTAATAGTGCATTTTACTCGTCATTCCACGCGCTTTAAGATGCCGCCTAGCCCAGTACACTATCTGAAATAGGATCGACGTAAATTGAACAAATGTGATAGAATTTCGCTGAGTTCTTAAATTAACCATAATATAAAATGATCTAAACTGGTCTCTGTTTGCCCTACCCTAGAAGTTTAATAGTGCATTTTACTCGCCATTTCTTGCGCTTTGAGATGCCGCTTAGCCCAATACGCTATCTGAAATAGGAGCAACGTAAATTGAACAAATGTGATAGAATTTCGCTGAATTCTTAAATTAACCATAATATAAAATGATCTAATCGGCTCTCTGATTGCCCTATCATAGGAGTTTAGTAGTGCATTTTACTCGCCCTTCCACGCGCTATAAGATGCCGCCTAGCCCAGTGCGCTATCTGAAATAGGAGCGACGTAAGTTGAACAAATGTGATAGAATTACGCTGAATTCTTATATAAACCGTAATATAAAATGATCTAATCGGGTCTCCGTTTGCCTTACCCTAGAAGTTTAATAGTGCATTTTACTCGCCATTTCATGCGATTTGAGATGCTGCTTATCCCAATACGCTATCTGAAATAAGAGCGACGTAAATTGAACAAATGTGATAGAATTTCGCTGAATTCTTAAATTAACCATAATATAAAATGATCTAATCGGGTCTCTGTTTGCCCTACCCTAGAAGTTTAATAGTGCATTTTACTCGTCATTTCATGCGATTTGACATGCCGCTCAGCCCAATACGCTATCTGAAATAGGAGCGACGTAAATTGAACAAATGTGATAGAATTTCAGTGAATTCATTTATGAACCATAATGTAAAATGATCTAATCGGGTCTCTGTTTGCCCTACCCTAGAAGTTTAATAGTGCATTTTACTCGCCATTTCTTGCGCTTTGAGATGCCGCTCAGCCCAATACGCTATCTGAAATATCAGCAACGTAAATTGAACAAATGTGATAGAATTACGCTGAATCGTTATATTAACCAAAATATAAAATGATGTAATCGGCTCTCTGATTGCTGTATCATAGAATTTTAGTAGTGCATTTTACTCGCCGTTCCACGCGCTTTAAGATGCCGCCTAGCCCAGTACGCTATCTGAAATAGGAGCGACGTAAGTTGAACAAATGTGATAGAATTTCGCTGAATTCTTAAATTAACCCTAATTTCAAATGATCTAATCGGGTCTCTGTTTGCCCTACCCTAGAAGTTTAATAGTGCATTGTACTCGCCATTTCATGCGCTTTGAGATGCCGCTTAGCCCAATACGCTATCTGAAATAGGAGTAACGTAAATTGAACAAATGTGATAGTATTTCGCTGAATTCTTATATTAACCAAAATATAAAATGATCTAATCGGGTCTCTGATTGCCCTATCATAGAAGTCTATATAGTGCATTTTACTCGCCATTCCACGCGCTTTAAGATGCCGCCTAGCCCAGTACGCTATCTGAAATAGGAACAACGTAAATTCAACAATTCTGATAGAATTTCCCTGAATTCGTATATTAACCTTAATGTAAAATGATCTAATCGGGCCTCTGTTCGCCCTACCCTAGAAGTTTAATAGTGCATTTCACTCGTCATTTCATGCGCTTTCAGATGCCGCTTAGCCCAATACGCTATCTGAAATAGGAGCGACGTAAATTGAACAAATATGATAGAATTTCGCTGAATTCATATATTAACCGTAATATAAAATGATCTAATCGGGTCCCTGTTTGCCCTACCCTAGAAGTTTAATAGTGCATTTTACTCGCCATGTCATGAGCTTTGAGATGCCTCTTAGCCCAATACGCTATCTGAAATAGGAGCGACGTAAATTGAACAAATGTGATAGAATTTCGCTGCATTCTTATATTAACCAAAATATAAAATGATGGAATCGGGTCTCTGATTGCCCTATCATAGAAGTTGAATAGTGCATTTTACTCGCCATTCCACGCGCTTTATGTTGCCGCCTAGCCCAGTACGCTATCTGAAATAGGAGCTACGTAAGTTGAACAAATGTGACAGAATTACGCTGAATTCTTATGTTAACCGTAATATAAAATCATCTAATCGGGTCTCTGATTGCCCAATCATGAACGTTTAATAGTGCATTTTACTCGCCCTTACACGCGCTTTAAGATGCCGCCTAGCCCAGTACGCCATCTGAAATTAGAGCGACGTAAATTGAACAAATGTGATAGAATTTTGCTGACATCTTAAATTAACCATAATATAAAATGATCTAATCGGGTCTCTGTTTGCCCCACCCTACAAGTTTAGCAGTGCATTTTACTCGCCATTTCATGCGCCTTGAGATGCCGCTTAGCCCAATACGCTATCGGAAATAGGAGCGACGTAAATTGGACAAATGTGATAGAATTTCCCTGAATTCCTATATTAACCTTAATGTAAAATCATCTAATCGGGTCTCTGTTCGCCCTACCCTAGATGTTTAATAGTCCATTTCACTCGTCATTTCATGCGCTTTGAGTTGCCGCTTAGCCCAATACGATATCTGAAATAGGAGCGATGTAAATTGAACAAATGTGATAGAATTTTGCTGAATTCTTAAATTAACCAAAATATAAAATGATCTAATCGGGTCTCTGATTGCCCTATCATAGAAGTTTAACAGTGCATTTTACTCGCAATTCCTCGCGTTTTAAGATGCCGCCTAGCCCAGTACGCTTGCTGAAATAGGAACAACGTAAATTGAACAAATGTGATAGAATTTTGCTGACATATTAAATTAACCATAATATAAAATGATCTAATCGGGTCTCTGTTTGCCCCACCCTACAAGTTTAGCAGTGCATTTTACTCGCCATTTCATGCGCCTTGAGATGCCGCTTAGCCCAATACGCTATCGGAAATAGGAGCGACGTAAATTGAACAAATGTGATAGAATTTCCCTGAATTCCTATATTAACCTTAATGTAAAATCATCTAATCGGGTCTCTGTTCGCCCTACCCTAGAAGTTTAATAGTCCATTTCACTCGTCATTTCATGCGCTTTGAGTTGCCGCTTAGCCCAATACGATATCTGAAATAGGAGCGATGTAAATTGAACAAATGTGATAGAATTTTGCTGAATTCTTAAATTAACCATAATATTAAATGATCTAATCGGGTCCTGTTTGCCCTACCCTAGAAGTTTAATAGTGCATTTCACTCGTCATTTCATGCGCTTTGAGATGCCGCTCAGCCGAATAAGCTATCTGAAATAGGAGCGACGTAAATTGAACAAATGTGATAGAATTTCGCTGAATTCTTATATTAACCAAAATATAAAATGATCTAACCGGGTCTCTGATTGCCCTATCGTAGAAGCTTAATAGTGCATTTTGCTCGCCTTTCCACGCGCTTTAAGATGCCGCCTAGCCCAGTACGCTATCAGAATTTGGAGCGACGAAAATTGAACAAATGTGATAGAATTTTGCTGACATCTTAAATTAACCATAATATAAAATGATCTAATCGGGTCTCTGTTTGCCTTACCATAGAAGTTTAATAGTGCATTTTACTCGCCATTTCATGCGATTTGAGATGCCGCTTAGCCCAATACGCTATCTGAAATAGGAGTAACGTAAATTGAACAAATGTGATAGAATTTCGCTGAATTCTTATATTAACCAAAATATAAAATGATCTGATCGGGTCTCTGTTTGCCCTACCCTAGAAGTTTAATATTGCATTTTACTCGCCATTTCAAGCGCTTTGAGACGCCGCTTAGCACAATACGCTATCTGAAATACGAGTGACGTAAATTGAACAAATGTGATAGAATTTCCCTGAATTCTTATATTAACCTTAATGTAAAATGATCTAATCGGGTCTATGTTCGCTCTACCCTAGAAGTTTAATAGTGCCTTTCACTCTTCAATTCATGCGCTTTGAGATGCCGCTCAGCCCAATACGCTATCTGCAATAGGATCGACGTAAATTGAACAAATGTGATAGAATTTCGCTGAGTTCTTAAATTAACCATAATATAAAATGATCTAAACTGGTCTCTGTTTGCCCTACCCTAGAAGTTTAATAGTGCATTTTACTCGCCATTCCTTGCGCTTTGAGATGCCGCTTAGCCCAATACGCTATCTGAAATAGGAGCAACGTAAATTGAACAAATGTGATAGAATTTCGCTGAATTCTTAAATTAACCATAATATAAAATGATCTAATCGGCTCTCTGATTGCCCTATCATAGGAGTTTAGTAGTGCATTTTACTCGCCCTTCCACGCGCTATAAGATGCCGCCTAGCCCAGTACGCTATCTGAAATAGGAGCGACGTAAGTTGAACAAATGTGATAGAATTTTTCTGAATTCTTAAATTAACCATAATATGAAATGATCTAATCGGGTCTCTGTGTGCCCTACCCTAGAAGTTTAATAGTGCATTTTACTGGCCATTTCTTGCGCTTTGAGATGCCGCTTAGCCCAATACGCTATCTGAAATAGGAGCGAAGTAAATTGAACAAATGTGATAGAATTTCGCTGAATTCTTATATTAACCAAAATATAAAATGATCTAATCGGGTCTCTGATTGCCCTATCATAGAAGATTAATAGTGCATTTTACTCGTCATTCCACGCGCTTTAAGATGCCGCCTAGCCCAGTACACAATCTGAAATAGGAGCGACGTATATTCAACAAATGTGATAGAATTACGCTGAATTCTTATATTAACCGTAATATAAAATGATCTAATCGGGTCTCTGTTTGCATTACCCTAGAAGTTTAATAGTGCATTTTACTCGCCATTTCATGCGCTTTGAGAAGCCGCTTAGCCCAATACGCTATCTGCAATAGGATCGACGTAAATTGAACAAATGTGATAGAATTTCGCTGAGTTCTTAAATTAACCATAATATAAAATGATCTAAACTGGTCTCTGTTTGCCCTACCCTAGAAGTTTAATAGTGCATTTTACTCGCCATTTCTTGCGCTTTGAGATGCCGCTTAGCCCAATACGCTATCTGAAATAGGAGCAACGTAAATTGAACAAATGTGATAGAATTTCGCTGAATTCTTAAATTAACCATAATATAAAATGATCTAATCGGCTCTCTGATTGCCCTATCATAGGAGTTTAGTAGTGCATTTTACTCGCCCTTCCACGCGCTATAAGATGCCGCCTCGCCCAGTACGCTATCTGAAATAGGAGCGACGTAAGTTGAACAAATGTGATAGAATTACGCTGGATTCTTATATTAACCGTAATATAAAATGATCTAAACGGGTCTCTGTTTGCCTTACCCTAGAAGTTTAATAGTACATTTTACTCGCCATTTCATGCGATTTGAGATGCTGCTTATCCCAATACGCTATCTGAAATAGGTGCGACGTAAATTACACAAATGTGATAGAATTTCGCTGAATTCATATATTAACCAAAATATAAAATGATCTAATCGGGTCTCTGTTTGCCCTACCCTAGAAGTTTAATAGTGCATTTTACTCGCCATTCCACGCGCTTTAAGATGCCGCCTAGCCCAGTACGCTCTCTGAAATAGGAGCGACGGAAGTTGAACAAATGTGATAGAATTTTGCTGAATTCTTAAATTAACCATAATATAAAATGATCTAACCGGGACTCTGATTGCCCTACCCTAGAAGTTTAGTAGTGCATTTTACTTGCCATTTCATGCGCTTTGAGATGCCGCTTAGCCCAATACGCTATCTGAAATAGGTGCGACGTAAATTAAACAAATGTGATAGAATTTCGCTGAATTCATATATTAACCAAAATATAATATGATCTAATCGGGCCTCTGATTGCCCTATCATAGAAGTTTAATAGAGCATTTTACTCGCCAATCCACGCGCTTTAAGATTCCGCCTAGCCCAGTACGCTATCTGAAATAGGAGCGACGTAAATTGAACAAATGTGATAGAATTTCCCTGAAATGTTATAGTAAACAAAATATAAAATGATCTAATCGGGTCTCTGATTGCCCTATCATAGAAGTTTAATAGTGCATTTTACTCGCCATTCCGCGTGCTTTAAGATGCCGCTTAGCACAATTCGCTATCTGAAATAGGAGCGACGTAAATTGAACAGATGTGATAGAATTTCGCTGAATTCTTATATTAAACAACATATAAAATGATCTAATCGGGTCTCTGATTGCCCTATCATAGAAGTTTAATAGTGCATTTTACTCGCCATTCCACGCGCTTTAAGTTGCCGCCTAGCCCAGTACGCTATCTGAAATAGGAGCTACGTAAGTTGAACAAATGTCACAGAATTACGCTGAATTCTTATATTAACCGTAATATAAAATGATCTAATCGGGTCTCTGTTTGCCTTATCCTAGAAGTTTAATAGTGCATTTTACTCGCCATTTCATGCGCTTTGAGATGCCGCTTAGCCCAATACGCTATCTGAAATAGGAGTGATGTAAATTGAACAAATGTGATAGAATCTCGCTGAATTCTTTTATTAAGTATAATGTTAAATGATCTAATCGGGTCTCTGTTCGCCATAGCGTAGAAGCTTAATAGTGCATTTTATTCGTCATTTCATGCGCTTTGAGATGCCGCTTAGCCCAATAAGCTATCTGAAATAGGAGCGACGTAAATTGAACAAATGTGATAGAATTACGCTGCATTCTTATATTAACCGTAATATAAAATGATCTAACCGGGTCTCTGTTTGCCTTATCCTAGAAGTTTAATAGTGCATTTTCTCGCCATTTCATGTGCTTTGAGATGCCGCTCAGCCCAATACGCTATCTGAAATAGGAGTGACGTAAATTGAACAAATGTGATAGAATTTCGCTGAACTGATAAATTAACCATAATATAAAATGATCTAATCGGGTCTCTGTTTGCCCTACCCTAGAAGTTTAATAGTGCATTTTACTCGCCATTTCATGCGCTTTGAGACGCCGCTTAGCACAATACGCTATCTGAAATAGGAGTAACGTAAATTGAACAAATGTGATAGAATTTCGCTGAATTCTTATATTAACCAAAATATAAAATGATCTAATCGGGTCTCTGTTTGCCCTACCCTAGAAGTTTAATAGTGCATTTTACTCGCCATTTCATGCGCTTTGAGACGCCGCTTAGCACAATACGCTATCTGAAATACGAGTGACGTAAATTGAACAAATGTGATAGAATTTCAGTGAATTCATTTATGAACCATAATGTAAAATGATCTAATCGGGTCTCTGTTTGCCCTACCCTAGAAGTTTAATAGTGCATTTTACTCGCCATTTCTTGCGCTTTGAGATGCCGCTTAGCCCAATACGCTATCTGAAATATCAGCAACGTAAATTGAACAAATGTGATAGAATTACGCTGAATCGTTATATTAACCAAAATATAAAATGATCTTATCGGCTCTCTGATTGCCGTATCATAGAATTTTAGTAGTGCATTTTACTCGCCGTTCCACGCGCTTTAAGATGCCGCCTAGCCCAGTACGCTATCTGAAATAGGAGCGACGTAAGATGAACAAATGTGATAGAATTTCGCTGAATTCTTAAATTAACCCTAATTTCAAATGATCTAATCGGGTCTCTGTTTGCCCTACCCTAGAAGTTTAATAGTGCATTGTACTCGCCATTTCATGCGCTTTGAGACGCCGCTTAGCCCAATACGCTATCTGAAATAGGAGTAACGTAAATTGAACAAATGTGATAGTATTTCGCTGAATTCTTATATTAACCAAAATATAAAATGATCTAATCGGGTCTCTGATTGCCCTATCATAGAAGTTTATATAGTGCATTTTACTCGCCATTCCACGCGCTTTAAGATGCCGCCTAGCCCAGTTCGCTATCTGAAATAGGAACAACGTAAATTCAACAATTCTGATAGAATTTCCCTGAATTCTTATATTAACCTTAATGTAAAATGATCTAATCGGGCCTCTGTTCGCCCTACCCTAGAAGTTTAATAGTGCATTTCACTCGTCATTTCATGCGCTTTCAGATGCCGCTTAGCCCAATACGCTATCTGAAATAGGAGCGACGTTAATTGAACAAATATGATAGAATTTCGCTGAATTCATATATTAACCGTAATATAAAATGATCTAATCGGGTCCCTGTTTGCCCTACCCTAGAAGTTTAATAGTGCATTTTACTCGCCATTTCATGAGCTTTGAGATGCCTCTTAGCCCAATACGCTATCTGAAATAGGAGCGACGTAAATTGAACAAATGTGATAGAATTTCGCTGCATTCTTATATTAACCAAAATATGAAATGATGGAATCGGCTCTCTGATTGCCCTATCATAGAAGTTGAATAGTGCATTTTACTCGCCATTCCACGCGCTTTAAATTGCCGCCTAGCCCAGTACGCTATCTGAAATAGGAGCTACGTAAGTTGAACAAATGTGACAGAATTACGCTGAATTCTTATGTTAACCGTAATATAAAATCATCTAATCGGGTCTCTGATTGCCCTATCATGGACGTTTAATAGTGCATTTTACTCGCCCTTCCACGCGCTTTAAGATGCCGCCTAGCCAAGTACGCTATCTGAAATTAGAGCGACGTAAATTGAACAAATGTGATAGAATTTTGCTGACATCTTAAATTAACCATAATATAAAATGATCTAATCGGGTCTCTGTTTGCCCCACCCTACAAGTTTAGCAGTGCATTTTACTCGCCATTTCATGCGCCTTGAGATGCCGCTTAGCCCAATACGCTATCTGAAATACGAGTGACGTAAATTGAACAAATGTGATAGAATTTCCCTGAATTCTTATATTAACCTTAATGTAAAATGATCTAATCGGGTCTATGTTCGCTCTACCCTAGAAGTTTAATAGTGCCTTTCACTCTTCAATTCATGCGCTTTGAGATGCCGCTTAGCCCAATACACTATCTGAAATAGGAGCGACGTAAATTGATCAAATGTGATAGAATTTCCCTGAATTCTTATATTAACCTTAATGTACAATGATCTAATCGGGACTTTCTTCGACCAACCCTAGAAGTTTAATAGTGCATTTCACTCGCCATTCCACGCGCTTTAAGATGCCGCCTAGCCCAGTACGCTATCTGAAATAGGAACAACGTAAATTGAACAATTGTGATAGAATTTCCCTGAATTCTTATATTAACCATAATGTAAAATGATCTAATCGGGCCTCTGTTCGCCCTACCCTAGAAGTTTAATAGTGCATTTCACTCGTCATTTCATGCGCTTTCAGATGCCGCTTAGCCCAATACGCTATCTGAAATAGTAGCGACGTAAATTGAACAAATATGATAGAATTTCGCTGAATTCATATATTAACCGTAATATAAAATGATCTAATCGGGTCCCTGTTTGCCCTACCCTAGAAGTTTAATAGTGCATTTTACTCGCCATTTCATGCGCTTTGAGATGCCTCTTAGCCCAATACGCTATCTGAAATAGGAGCGACGTAAATTGAACAAATGTGATAGAATTTCGCTGAATTCTTATATTAACCAAAATATAAAATGATCTAATCGGGTCTCTGATTGCCCTATCATAGAAGTTTAATAGTTCATTTTACTCTCCATTCCACGCGCTTTAAGATGCCGCCTAGCCGAGAACGCTATTTGAAATAGGAGCGACGTAAATTGAACAAATGTGATAGAATTTCGCTGAATTCTTATATTAACCAAAATATAAAATGATCTAATCGGGTCTCTGATTGCCCTATCATAGAAGTTTAATAGTGCATTTTACTCGTCATTCCACGCGCTTTAAGATGCCGCCTAGCCCAGTACACTATCTGAAATAGGAGCGACGTATATTGAACAAATGTGATAGAATTACGCTGAATTCTTATATTAACCGTAATATAAAATGATCTAAACTGGTCTCTGTTTGCCCTACCCTAGAAGTTTAATAGTGCATTTTACTCGCCATTTCTTGCGCTTTGAGATGCCGCTTAGCCCAATACGCCATCTGCAATAGGATCGACGTAAATTGAACAAATGTGATAGAATTTCGCTGAGTTCTTAAATTAACCATAATATAAAATGATCTAAACTGGTCACTATTTGCCCTACCCTAGAAGTTTAATAGTGCATTTTACTCGCCATTTCTTGCGCTTTGAGATGCCGCTTAGCCCAATACGCTATCTGAAATAGGAGCAACGTAAATTGAACAAATGTGATAGAATTTCGCTGAATTCTTAAATTAACCATAATATAAAATGATCTAATCGGCTCTCTGATTGCCCTATCATAGGAGTTTAGTAG
Organism: Macropis europaea; assembly: GCA_916610135.2. Taxonomy (NCBI): domain Eukaryota; kingdom Metazoa; phylum Arthropoda; class Insecta; order Hymenoptera; family Melittidae; genus Macropis; species Macropis europaea. The sequence goes on from CAKAJE020002096.1 coordinate 65,394, forward strand.
TGCATTTTACTCGCCCTTCCACGCGCTATAAGATGCCGCCTAGCCCAGTGCACTATCTGAAATAGGAGCGACGTAAGTTGAACAAATGTGATAGAATTACGCTGAATTCTTATATAAACCGTAATATAAAATGATCTAATCGGGTCTCTGATTGCCCTATCATAGAAGTTTAAGAGTGCATTTTGCTCGCCATTCCACGCGCTTAAAGATGCCGCCTAGCCCAGTACGCTTTCTGAAATAGGAGCGACGTAAGTTGAACAAATGTGATAGAATAACGCTGAATTCTTATATTAACCGTAACATAAAACGGTCTAATCGGGTCTCCGCTTGCCTTATCCTAGAAGTTTAATAGTGCATTTTACTCGGCATTTCATGCGCATTGAGATGCCGCTGATCCCAATACGCTATTTGAAATAGGAGCGATGTAAATTGAACAAATGTGATAGAATTTCGCTGAATTCTTAAATTAACCATAATATGAAATGACCTAATCGGGTCTCTGTTTGCCCTACCCTAGAAGTTTAATAGTGCCTTTCACTCTTCAATTCATGCGCTGTGAGATGCCGCTTAGCCCAATACGCTATCTGAAATAGGAGCGACGTAAATTGAACAATTGTGATAGAATTTCCCTGAAATCTTATGTTAACCTTAATGTAAAATGATCTAATCGGGTCTTTCTTCGACCAACCCTAGAAGTTTAATAGTGCATTTCACTCGTCATTTCATGCGCTTTGAGATGCCGCTTAGCCCAATAAGCTATCTGAAATAGGAGCGACGTAAATTGAACAAATGTGATAGAATTTCGCTGAATTCTTATATTAACCAAAATATAAAATGATCTAGTCGGGTCTCTGATTGCCCTATCATAGAAGCTTAATAGTGCATTTTGCTCGCCTATCCACGCGCTTTAAGATGCCGCCTAGCCCAGTACGCTATCTCAAATAGGAGCGACGTAAGTTGAACAAATGTGATAGAATTTCGCTGAATTCTTATATTAACGCTAATTTCAAATGATCTAATCCGGTCTCTGTTTGCCCTACCCTAGAAGTTTAATAGTGCATTTCACTCGCCATTCCACGCGCTTTAAGATGCCGCCTAGCCCAGTAGGCTATCTGAAACTGGAGCGACGTAAATTGAACAAATGTGATAGAATTTCGCTGAATTCTTAAATTAACCTTAATATAAAATGATCTAATCGGGTCTCTGTTTGCCTTACCCTAGAAGGTTAATAGTGCATTTTACTCGCCATTTCATGCGATTTGAGATGCTGCTTAGCCCAATACGCTATCTGAAATAAGAGCGACGTAAATTGTACAAATGTGATAGAATTCCGCTGAATTCTTAAATTAACTATAATATAAAATAATCTAATCGGGTCTCTGTTTGCCCTACCTTAGAAGATTAATAGTGCATTTTACTCGTCATTTCATGCGCTTTGAGATGCCGCTTTGCCCATTACGCTATCTGAAATAGGAGCGATTTAAATTGAACAAATGTGATAGAATTTCGCTGAATCCTTTTATTAACCATAATGTACAATGATCTAATCGGGTCTCTGTTCGCCCTAGCCTAGAAGTTTAATAGTGCATTTTGCTCGCCATTTCATGCGCTTTGAGATGCCGCCTAGCCCAGTACGCTTTCTGAAATAGGAGCGACGTAAAATGAACAAATGTGATAGAATTTCAGTGAATTCATTTATAAACCATAATGTAAAATGATCTAATCGGGTCTCTGTTTTCCCTACCCTAGAAGTTTAATAGTGCATTTTACTCGCCATTTCATGCGCTTTGAGATGCCGCTTAGCCCAATACGCTATCTGAAATAGGAGCGACGTAAATTGAACAAATGTGATAGAATTTCGCTGAATTCTTATATTAACCTTAATGTAAAATGATCTAATCGGGTGTTTGTTCGCCCTACCCTAGAAGTTTAATAGTGCATTTCACTCGTCATTTCATGCGCTTTGAGATATCGCTTTGCCCGATAAGCTGTCTGAAATAGGAGCGACGTAAATTGAACAAATGTGATAGTATTTCGCTGAATTCTTATATTAACCAAAATATAAAATGATCTAATCGGCTCTCTGATTGCCCTATCATAGAAGGTTAACAGTGCATTTTACTCGTCATTCCACGCGCGTTAAGATGCCGCCTAGCCCAGTAGGCTATCTGAAACTGGAGCGACGTAAATTGAACAAATGTGATAGAATTTCGCTGAATTCTTAAATTAACCTTAATATAAAATGATCTAATCGGGTCTCTGTTTGCCTTACCCTAGAAGCTTAATAGTGCATTTTACTCGCCATTTCATGCGATTTGAGATGCTGCTTAGCCTAATACGCTATCTGAAATACGAGCGACGTAAATTGAACAAATGTGATAGAATTTCGCTGAATTCTTAAATTAACCATAATATAAAATGATCTAATCGGGTCTCTGTTTGCCCTACCCTAGAAGTTTAATAGTGCATTTTACTCGTCATTTCATGCGCTTTGACATGCCGCTTAGCCCAATACGCTATCTGAAATAGGAGCGACGTAAAATGAACAAATGTGATAGAATTTCAGTGAATTCATGTATAAACCAAAATGTAAAATGATCTAATCGGGTCTCTGTTCGCCCTACCCTAGAAGTTTAATAGTGCATTTCACTCGTCATTTCATGCGCTTTGAGATGCCGCTAAGCACAATACGCTATCTGAAATAGGAGCGACGTAAATTGAACAAATGTGATAGAATTTCGCTGAATTCTTAAATTAACCATGATATAAAATGATCTAATCGGGTCCGTGATGGCCCTACCCTAGAAGTTTAATAGTGCATTTTACTCGCCATTTCTTGCGCTTTCAGATGCCGCTTAGCCCAATAAGCTATCTGAAGTAGGAGCGACGTAAATTGAACAAATGTGATAGAATTTCCCTGAAATCTTATATTAACATTAACGTAAAATGATCTAATCGGGTCTCTGTTCGCCCTACCCTAGAAGTTTAATAGTGCATTTCACTCGTCATTTCATGCGCATTGAGATGCCGCTTAGCCCAATAAGCTATCTGAAATAGGCGCGACGTAAATTGAACAAATGTGATAGAATTTCGCTGAATTCTTATATTAACCAAAATATAAAATGATCTAATCGGGTCCCTGATTGCCCTATCAGAGAAGTTTAATAGTGCATTTTACTCGCCATTCCACGCGCTTTAAGATGCCGCCCAGCCCAGTACGCTATCTGAAATAGGAGCGACGTAAATTGAACAAATGTGATAGAATTTTGCTGAATTCTTAAATTAACCATAATATAAAATGATCTAATCGGGTCTCTGTTCGCCCTACCGTAGAAGTCTAATAGTGCATTTCACTCGCCATTCCACGCGCTTTATGATGCCGCCGAGCCCAGTACGCTATCTGAAATAGGAACGACGTAAATTGAACAAATGTGATAGAATTTTGCTGAATTCTTAAATTAAACATAATATAAAATTATCTAATCGGGTCTCTGTTTGCCCTACCCTAGAAGTTTAATAGTGCATTTTACTCGCCATTTCATGCGCCTTCAGATGCCGATTAGACCAATACGCTATCTGAAATAGGAGCGACGTAAATTGAACAAATGTGATAGAATTTCGCTGAATTCTTATATTAAACAAAATATAAAATGATCTAATCGGGTCTCTGATTGCCCTATCATAGAACTTTAGTAGTGCATTTTACTCGCTATGCCACGCGCTTTAAGATGCCGCCTAGCCGAGTACCCTATCTGAAATAGGAGCGACGTAAGTTGAACAAATGTGATAGAATTACGCTGAATTCTTATATTAACCGTAATATAAAATGATCTAATCGGGTCTCTGTTTGCCTTATCCTAGAAGTGTAATAGTGCATTTTACTCGCCGGTTCATGTGCTTTGAGATGCCGCTTAGCCCAGCACGCTATCTGAAATAGGAGCGACGTAAACTGAACAAATGTGATAGAATTTCGCTGAATTCTGTTATTAACCATAATGTGAAATGATCTAATCGGGTCTCTGTTCGCCCTAGCGTAGAAGTTCAATAGTGCATTTTATTCGCCATTTCATGCGCTTTGAGATGCCGCTCAGCCCAATACGCTACCTGAAATAGGAGCGACGTAAATTGAACAAATGTGATAGCATTTCCCTGAAATCTTATATTAAACAAAATATAAAATGATCTAATCGGGTTTCTGATTGCCCTATCATAAAAGTTTAGCAGTGCATTTTACTCGCCATTTCATGCGCTTTGAGATGCCGCCTAGCCCAGTACGCCATCGAGAAATAGGAGCGACGTAAGTTGAACGAATATGATAGAATTACGCTGAATTCTTATATTAACCGTAATATAAAATGATCTAATCGGGTCTCTGTTTGCCCTATCATAGAAGTTTAACAGTGCATTATACTCGCCATTTCATTCGCTTTGAGATGCCGCATTGCCCAATACGCTATCTGAAATAGGAGCGACGTAAATTGAACAAATGTGATAGAATTTCCCTGAATTCTTATATTAACATTAATGTAAAATGATCTAATCGGGTCTCTGTTCGCCCTATCATAGAAGTTTAATAGTGCATTTCACTCGCCATTCCACGCGCTTTAAGATGCCGCCTAGCCCAGTACGCTATCTGAAATAGGAGCGACGTAAATTGAACAAATGTGATAGAATTTCGCTGAATTCTTAAATTAACCATAACATAAAATGATCTAATCGGGTCTCTGTTTGCCCTACCCTAGAAGTTTAATAGTGCATTTCACTCGCCATTCCACGCGCTTTAAGATGCCGCCTAGCCCAGTACGCTATCTGAAATAGGAGCGACGTAAATTGAACAAATGTGATAGAATTTCGCTGAATTCTTAAATTAACCATAATATAAAATGATCTAATCGGGTCTCTGATTGCCCTATCATAGAAGTTTAGTAGTGCATTTTACTCGCCATTCCACGCGCTTTAAGATGCTGCCTAGTCCAGTACGCTATCTGATATAGGAGCGACGTAAATTGAACAAATGTGATAGAATTTCCGTGAATTCTTATATTAACCTTAATGTAAAATGATCTAATCGGGTCTCTGTTCGCCCTAGCCTAGAAGTTTAATAGTGCATTTTACTCGCCATTTCATGCGCCTTCAGATGCCGCTTAGCCCAATACGCTATCTGAAATAGGAGCGACGTAAATTGAACAAATGTGATAGAATTTCGCTGAATTCTTAAATTAACCATAATATAAAATAACCTCATCGGGTTTCTGTTTGCCCTACCCTAGAAGTTTAATAGTGCATTTTACTCGCCATTTCATGCGCTTTGAGATGCCGCATAGCCCAATACGCTATCTGAAATAGGAGCGACGTAAATTGAACAAATGTGATAGAATTTCCGTGAATCCTTATATTAACCTTAATGTAAAATGATCTAATCGGGTCTCTGTTCGCCCTACCATAGAAGTCTAATGGTGCATTTCAGTCGCCATTTCATGCGCTTTGAGATGCCGCTTAGCCCAATACGCTATCTGAAATAGGAGCGACGTAAGTTGAACAAATGTGATAGAATTTCGCTGAATTCTTTTATTAACAATAATGTATAATGATCTGATCGGGTCTCTGTTCGCCCTAGTCTAGAAGTTTAATAGTGCATTTTATTCGCCATTTCAGGCGCTTTGAGATGCCGCTTAGCCCAATATGCTATCTGAAATAGGAGCGACGTAAATTGAACAAATGTGATAGAATTTCGCAGAATTCTTATGTTAACCAAAATATAAAATGATCTAATCTGGTCTCTGTTCGCCCTAGCCTAGAAGTTTAATAGTGCATTTTACTTGCCATTCCACGCGCTTTAAGATGCCGCCTAGCCCAGTTCGCTATCTGAAATAGGAGCGACGTAAATTGATCAAATGCGATAAAATTTTGCTGACATCTTAAATTAACCATAATATAAAATGATCTAATCGGGTCTCTGATTGACCTATCATAGAATTTTAATAGTGCATTTTACTCGCCATTCCACCCGGTTTAAGATGCCGCCTAGCCCAGTACGCTATCTGAAATAGGTACGACGTAAATTGAACAAATGTGATAGAATTTTGCTGAATTCTTAAATTAACCATAATATAAAATGATCTAATCGGGTCTCTGATTGCCATATCATAGAATTTTAATAGTGCATTTCACTCGCCATTCCACGCGCTTTAAAATGCCGCCTAGCCTAGCACGCTATCTGAAATAGGAGCGACGTAAATTGAACAAATGTGATAGAATTTCGCTGAATCCTTATATTAACCAAAATATAAAATTATGTAATCGGGTCTCTGTTCGCCCTAGCCTAGAAGTTTAATAGTGGATTTTACTCGCCATTCCACGCGTTTTAAGATGCCGCCTAGCTCAGTACGCTATCTGAAATAGGAGCGACCTAAATTGAACGAATGTGATAGAATTTTGCTGAATTCTTAAATTAACCATAATATAAAATGATCTAATCGGGTCTCTGATTGACCTATCATAGAATTTTAATAGTGCATTTTACTCGCAATGCCACCCGCTGTAAGATGTCGCCTAGCTCAGTACGCTATCGGAAATAGGTGCGGCGTAAATTGAACAAATGTGATAGAATTTTGCTGAATTCTTAAATTAACCATAATATAAAATGATCTAATCGGGTCTCTTTTTGCCCTACCCTAGAAGTTTCATAATGCATTTTACTCGCCATTTCATGAGCTTTGAGATGCCGCTTAGCCCAATACGCTATCTGAAATTGGAGCGACGTAAGTTGAACAAATGTGATAGAATTTCACTGAATTCTTTTATTAACCATAATGTAAAATGATCTAATCGGGTCTCTGTTTGCCCTACCCTAGAACTTCAATAGTGCATTTCACTCATCATTTCATGCGCTTTGAGATGCCGCTAAGCCCAATAAGCTATCTGAAATAGGAGCGACGTAAATTGAACAAATGTGATAGAATTTCACTGAATTCTTATATTAACCAAAATATAAAATGATCTAATCGGGTCCCTGATTGCCCTATCATAGAATTTTAATAGTGCATTTTACTCGCCATTCCACACGCTTTAAGATGCCGCCTAGCCCAGTACGCTATCTGAAATAGGAGCGACGTAAATTGAACAAATGTGATAGAATTTCCGTGAATCCTTATATTAACCTTAATGTAAAATGATCTAATCGGGTCTCTGTTCGCCCTACCATAGAAGTCTAATGGTGCATTTCACTCGCCATTTCATGCGCTTTGAGATGCCGCTTAGCCCAATACGCTATCTGAAATAGGAGCGACGTAAGTTGAACAAATGTGATAGAATTTCGCTGAATTCTTTTATTAACCATAATGTATAATGATCTGATCGGGTCTCTGTTCGCCCTAGCCTAGAAGTTTAATAGTGCACTTTATTCGCCATTTCATGCGCTTTGAGATGCCGCTTAGCCGAATGCGCTATCTGAAATAGGAGCGTCGTAAATTGAACAAATGTGATAAAATTTCCTTGAAATCCTATATTAAACAAAATATAAAATGATCTAATCGGGTCTCTGATTGCCCTATCATAGAAGTTTATTAATGCATTTCACTCGCCATTTCATGCGCTTTGAGATGCCGCTAAGCCCAATAAGCTATCTGTAATAAGAGCGACGTAAATTGAAGAAATGTGATAGAATTTCTCTGAATTCTTATATTAACCAAAATATAAAATGATCTAATCGGGTCTCTGATTGCCCTATCATAGAAGTTTAATAGTGCATTTTATTTGCCATTCCACGCGCTTTAAGATGCCGCCTAGCCCAGTACGCTATCTGAAATAGGAGCGACGTAAATTGGTCAAATGCGATAATATTTTGCTGACATCTTAAATTAACCATAATATAAAATGATCTAATCGGGTCTCTGATTGACCTATCATAGAATTTTAATAGTGCATTTTACTCGCCATGCCACCCGCTTTAAGATGCCGCCTAGCTCAGTACGCTATCGGAAATAGGTGCGACGTAAATTGAACAAATGTGATAGAATTTTGCTGAATTCTTAAATTAACCATAATATAAAATGACCTAATCGGGTCTCTTTTTGCCCTACCCTAGAAGTTTCATAATGCATTTTACTCGCCATTTCATGCGCTTTGAGATGCCGCTTAGCCCAATACGCTATCTGAAATTGGAGCGACGTAAGTTGAACAAATGTGATAGAATTTCGCTGAATTCTTTTATTAACCATAATGTAAAATGATCTAATCGGGTCTCTGTTTACCCTACCCTAGAACTTTAATAGTGCATTTCACTCATCATTTCATGCGCTTTGAGATGCCGCTAAGCCCAATACGCTATCTGAAATAGGAGCGACGTAAATTGAACAAATGTGATAGAATTTCGCTGAATTCTTATATTAACCAAAATATAAAATGATCTAATCGGGTCTCTGATTGCCCTATCATAGAATTTTAATAGTGCATTTTACTCGCCATTCCACACGCTTTAAGATGCCGCCTAGCCCAGTACGCTATCTGAAATAGGAGCGACGTAAGTTGAACAAATGTGATAGAATTACCCTGAATTCTTATATTAACCGTAATATAAAATGATCTAATCGGGTCTTTGTTTGCCTTATCCTAGAAGTTTAATAGTGCATTATACTCGCCATTTCATGCGCTTTGAGATGCCGCTTAGATCAATACGCTATATGAAATAGGAGCGACGTAAATTGAACAAATGTGATAGAATTTCGCTGAATTCTTAAATTAACCATAATATAAAATAATCTCATCGGGTTTCTGTTTGCCCTACCCTAGAAGTTTAATAGTGCATTTTACTCGCCATTTCATGCGCTTTGAGATGCCGCATAGCCCAATACGCTATCTGAAATAGGAGCGACGTAAATTGAACAAATGTGATAGAATTTCCGTGAATCCTTATATTAACCTTAATGTAAAATGATCTAATCGGGTCTCTGTTCGCCCTACCATAGAAGTCTAATGGTGCATTTCACTCGCCATTTCATGCGCTTTGAGATGCCGCTTAGCCCAATACGCTATCTGAAATAGGAGCGACGTAAGTTGAACAAATGTGATAGAATTTCGCTGAATTCTTTTATTAACAATAATGTATAATGATCTGATCGGGTCTCTGTTCGCCCTAGTCTAGAAGTTTAATAGTGCATTTTATTCGCCATTTCAGGCGCTTTGAGATGCCGCTTAGCCCAATATGCTATCTGAAATAGGAGCGACGTAAATTGAACAAATGTGATAGAATTTCGCAGAATTCTTATGTTAACCAAAATATAAAATGATCTAATCTGGTCTCTGTTCGCCCTAGCCTAGAAGTTTAATAGTGCATTTTACTTGCCATTCCACGCGCTTTAAGATGCCGCCTAGCCCAGTTCGCTATCTGAAATAGGAGCGACGTAAATTGATCAAATGCGATAAAATTTTGCTGACATCTTAAATTAACCATAATATAAAATGATCTAATCGGGTCTCTGATTGACCTATCATAGAATTTTAATAGTGCATTTTACTCGCCATTCCACCCGGTTTAAGATGCCGCCTAGCCCAGTACGCTATCTGAAATAGGTACGACGTAAATTGAACAAATGTGATAGAATTTTGCTGAATTCTTAAATTAACCATAATATAAAATGATCTAATCGGGTCTCTGATTGACCTATCATAGAATTTTAATAGTGCATTTCACTCGCCATTCCACGCGCTTTAAAATGCCGCCTAGCCTAGCACGCTATCTGAAATAGGAGCGACGTAAATTGAACAAATGTGATAGAATTTCGCTGAATCCTTATATTAACCAAATATAAAATTATGTAATCGGGTCTCTGTTCGCCCTAGCCTAGAAGTTTAATAGTGGATTTTACTCGCCATTCCACGCGTTTTAAGATGCCGCCTAGCTCAGTACGCTATCTGAAATAGGAGCGACCTAAATTGAACGAATGTGATAGAATTTTGCTGAATTCTTAAATTAACCATAATATAAAATGATCTAATCGGGTCTCTGATTGACCTATCATAGAATTTTAATAGTGCATTTTACTCGCAATGCCACCCGCTGTAAGATGTCGCCTAGCTCAGTACGCTATCGGAAATAGGTGCGACGTAAATTGAACAAATGTGATAGAATTTTGCTGAATTCTTAAATTAACCATAATATAAAATGATCTAATCGGGTCTCTTTTTGCCCTACCCTAGAAGTTTCATAATGCATTTTACTCGCCATTTCATGAGCTTTGGGATGCCGCTTAGCCCAATACGCTATCTGAAATTGGAGCGACGTAAGTTGAACAAATGTGATAGAATTTCACTGAATTCTTTTATTAACCATAATGTAAAATGATCTAATCGGGTCTCTGTTTGCCCTACCCTAGAACTTCAATAGTGCATTTCACTCATCATTTCATGCGCTTTGAGATGCCGCTAAGCCCAATAAGCTATCTGAAATAGGAGCGACGTAAATTGAACAAATGTGATAGAATTTCACTGAATTCTTATATTAACCAAAATATAAAATGATCTAATCGGGTCCCTGATTGCCCTATCATAGAATTTTAATAGTGCATTTTACTCGCCATTCCACACGCTTTAAGATGCCGCCTAGCCCAGTACGCTATCTGAAATAGGAGCGACGTAAATTGAACAAATGTGATAGAATTTCCGTGAATCCTTATATTAACCTTAATGTAAAATGATCTAATCGGGTCTCTGTTCGCCCTACCATAGAAGTCTAATAATGCATTTCACTCGCCATTTCATGCGCTTTGAGATGCCGCTTAGCCCAATACGCTATCTGAAATAGGAGCGACGTAAGTTGAACAAATGTGATAGAATTTCGCTGAATTCTTTTATTAACCATAATGTATAATGATCTGATCGGGTCTCTGTTCGCCCTAGCCTAGAAGTTTAATAGTGGACTTTATTCGCCATTTCATGCGCTTTGAGATGCCGCTTAGCCGAATGCGCTATCTGAAATAGGAGCGTCGTAAATTGAACAAATGTGATAAAATTTCCTTGAAATCCTATATTAAACAAAATATAAAATGATCTAATCGGGTCTCTGATTGCCCTATCATAGAAGTTTATTAATGCATTTCACTCGCCATTTCATGCGCTTTGAGATGCCGCTAAGCCCAATAAGCTATCTGTAATAAGAGCGACGTAAATTGAACAAATGTGATAGAATTTCTCTGAATTCTTATATTAACCAAAATATAAAATGATCTAATCGGGTCTCTGATTGCCCTATCATAGAAGTTTAATAGTGCATTTTACTTGCCATTCCACGCGCTTTAAGATGCCGCCTAGCCCAGTACGCTATCTGAAATAGGAGCGACGTAAATTGGTCAAATGCGATAATATTTTGCTGACATCTTAAATTAACCATAATATAAAATGATCTAATCGGGTCTCTGATTGACCTATCATAGAATTTTAATAGTGCATTTTACTCGCCATGCCACCCGCTTTAAGATGCCGCCTAGCTCAGTACGCTATCGGAAATAGGAGCGACGTAAATTGAACAAATGTGATAGAATTTCGCTGAATTCTTATATTAACCAAAATATAAAATGATCTAATCGGGTCTCTGATTGCCCTATCATAGAATTTTAATAGTGCATTTTACTCGCCATTCCACACGCTTTAAGATGCCGCCTAGCCCAGTACTCTATCTGAAATAGGAGCGACGTAAGTTGAACAAATGTGATAGAATTACGCTGAATTCTTATTTTAACCAAAATATAAAATTATCTAATCGGGTCTCTGTTCGCCCTAGCCTAGAAGTTTAATAGTGGATTTTACTCGCCATTCCACGCGTTTTAAGATGCCGCCTAGCTCAGTACGCTATCTGAAATAGGAGCGACCTAAATTGAACGAATGTGATAGAATTTTGCTGAATTCTTAAATTAACCATAATATAAAATGATCTAATCGGGTCTCTGTTTGCCCTACCCTAGAACTTTAATAGTGCATTTTACTCACCATTTCATGCGCTTTGGAATGCCGCTTAGCCCAATACGCTATCTGAAATAGGAGCGACGTAAATGGAACAAATGTGATAGAATTTCGCTGAATTCTTTTATTAACCAAAATGTAAAATGATCTAATCGGGTCTCTGTTTGCCCTACCCTAGAAGTTTAATAGTGCATTTCACTCGTCACTTCATGCGCTTTGAGATGCCGCTAAGCCCAATACGCTATCTGAAATAGGAGCGACGTAAATTGAACAAATGTGATAGAATTTCCCTGAAATCTTATATTAAACAAAATATAAAATGATCTAATCGGATCTCTGATTGCCCTATCATAGAAGATTAGTAGTGCATTTTACTCGCCATTCCACGCGCTTTAAGATGCCGCCCAGTACGCTATCTGAAATAGGAGCGACGTAAGTTGAACAAATGTGATGGAATTTTGCTGAATCCTTAAATTAACCAGAATATAAAATGATCTAATCGGGTCTCTGTTTGCCCTACCCTAGAAGTTTAAAAGTGCATTTCTCTCGTCACTTCATGCGCTTTGAGATGCCGCTAAGCCCAATACGCTATCTGAAATAGGAGCGACGTAAATTGAACAAATGTGATAGAATTTCCCTGAAATCTTATATTAAACAAAATATAAAATGATCTAATCGGGTCTCTGATTGCCCTATCATAGAAGATTAGTAGTGCATTTTACTCGCCATTCCACGCGCTTTAAGATGCCGCCCAGTACGCTATCTGAAATAGGAGCGACGTAAGTTGAACAAATGTGATGGAATTTTGCTGAATTCTTAAATTAACCATAATATAAAATGATCTCATCGGGTCTCTGATTGCCCTATCATAGAAGATTAGTAGTGCATTTTACTCGCCATTCCACGCGCTTTAAGATGCCGCCCAGTACGCTATCTGAAATAGGAGCGACGTAAGTTGAACAAATGTGATGGAATTTTGCTGAATTCTTAAATTAACCAGAATATAAAATGATCTAATCGGGTCTCTGTTTGCCCTACCCTAGAAGTTTAATAGTGCATTTCACTCGTCACTTCATGCGCTTTGAGATGCCGCTAATCCCAATACGCTATCTGAAATAGGAGCGACGTAAATTGAACAAATGTGATAGAATTTCCCTGAAATCTTATATTAAACAAAATATAAAATGATCTAATCGGGTCTCTGATTGCCCTATCATAGAAGATTAGTAGTGCATTTTACTCGCCATTCCACGCGCTTTAAGATGCCGCCCAGTACGCTATCTGAAATAGGAGCGACGTAAGTTGAACAAATGTGATGGAATTTTGCTGAATTCTTAAATTAACCATAATATAAAATGATCTAATCGGGTCTCTGTTTGCCCTACCCTAGAAGTTTAATAGTGCATTTCACTCGTCACTTCATGCGCTTTGAGATGCCGCTAAGCCCAATAAGCTATCTGAAATAGGAGCGACGTAAATTGAACAAATGTGATAGAATTTCGAAGAATTCTTATGTTAACCAAAATATAAAATGATCTAATCTGGTCTCTGTTCGCCCTAGCCTAGAAGTTTAATAGTGCATTTTGTTCGCCATTTCATGCGCTTTGAGATACCGCTTAGCCCAATACGCTATCTGAAATAGGAGCGACGTAAATTGATCAAATGCGATAAAATTTTGCTGACATCTTAAATTAACCATAATATAAAATGATCTAATCGGGTCTCTGATTGACATATCATAGAATTTTAATAGTGCATTTTACTCGCCATTCCACCCGCTTTAAGATGCCGCCTAGCCCAGTACGCTATCTGAAATAGGTGCGACGTAAATTGAACAAATGTGATAGAATTTCGCTGAATTCTTAAATTAACCATAATATAAAATGATCTAATCGGGTCTCTGATTGCCCTATCATAGAATTTTAATAGTGCACTTTACTCGCCATTCCACGCGCTTTAAAATGCCGCCTAGCCTAGTACGCTATCTGAAATAGGAGCGACGTAAATTGAACAAATGTGATAGAATTTCGCTGAATTCTTATATTAACCAAAATATAAAATTATCTAATCGGGTCTCTGTTCGCCCTAGCCTAGAAGTTTAATAGTGGATTTTACTCGCCATTCCACGCGTTTTAAGATGCCGCCTAGCTCAGTACGCTATCTGAAATAGGAGCGACCTAAATTGAACGAATGTGATAGAATTTTGCTGAATTCTTAAATTAACCATAATATAAAATGATCTAATCGGGTCTCTGCTTACCCTACCCTAGAAGTTTAATAGTGCATTTTACTCGGCATGTCATGCGCTTTGAGATGCCGCTTTGCCCAATACGCTATCTGAAATAGGAGCGACGTAAATTGAACGAATGTGATAGAATTTCGCTGAATTCTTAAATTAACCATAATATAAAATGATCTAATCGGGTCTCTGTTTGCCCTACCCTAGAACTTTAATAGTGCATTTTACTCACCATTTCATGCGCTTTGGAATGCCGCTTAGCCCAATACGCTATCTGAAATAGGAGCGACGTAAATTGAACAAATGTGATAGAATTTCGCTGAATTCTTATATTAACCAAAATATAAAATTATCTAATCGGGTCTCTGTTCGCCCTAGCCTAGAAGCTTAATAGTGGATTTTACTCGCCATTCCACGCGTTTTAAGATGCCGCCTAGCTCAGTACGCTATCTGAAATAGGAGCGACCTAAATTGAAAGAATGTGATAGAATTTTGCTGAATTCTTAAATTAACCATAATATAAAATGATCTAATCGGGTCTCAGTTTGCCCTACCCTCGAACTTTAATAGTGCATTTTACTCACCATTTCATGCGCTTTGGAATGCCGCTTAGCCCAATACGCTATCTGAAATAGGAGCGACGTAAATGGAACAAATGTGATAGAATTTCGCTGAATTCTTTTATTAACCAAAATGTAAAATGACCTAATCGGGTCTCTGTTCGCCCTAGCCTAGAAGTTTAATAGTGCATTTTAGTCGTCATTTCATGCGCTTTGAGATGCCGCTTAGCCCAATACGCTATCTGAAATAGGAGCGACGTAAATTGAACAAATGTGATAGAATTTCCCTGAAATCTTATATTAAACAAACTATAAAATGATCTAATCGGGTCTCTGATTGCCCTATCATAGAAGATTAGTAGTGCATTTTACTCGCCATTCCACGCGCTTTAAGATGCCGCCCAGTACGCTATCTGAAATAGGAGCGACGTAAGTTGAACAAATGTGATGGAATTTTGCTGAATTCTTAAATTAACCATAATATAAAATGATCTAATCGGGTCTCTGTTTGCCCTACCCTAGAAGTTTAATAGTGCATTTCACTCGTCACTTCATGCGCTTTGAGATGCCGCTAAGCCCAATAAGCTATCTGAAATAGGAGCGACGTAAATTGAACAAATGTGATAGAATTTCGAAGAATTCTTATGTTAACCAAAATATAAAATGATGTAATCTGGTCTCTGTTCGCCCTAGCCTAGAAGTTTAATAGTGCATTTTGTTCGCCATTTCATGCGCTTTGAGATACCGCTTAGCCCAATACGCTATCTGAAATAGGAGCGACGTAAATTGATCAAATGCGATAAAATTTTGCTGACATCTTAAATTAACCATAATATAAAATGATCTAATCGGGTCTCTGATTGACATATCATAGAATTTTAATAGTGCATTTTACTCGCCATTCCACCCGCTTTAAGATGCCGCCTAGCCCAGTACGCTATCTGAAATAGGTGCGACGTAAATTGAACAAATGTGATAGAATTTTGCTGAATTCTTAAATTAACCATAATATAAAATGATCTAATCGGGTCTCTGATTGACATATCATAGAATTTTAATAGTGCATTTTACTCGCCATTCCACCCGCTTTAAGATGCCGCCTAGCCTAGTACGCTATCTGAAATAGGAGCGACGTAAATTGAACAAATGTGATAGAATTTCGCTGAATTCTTATATTAACCAAAATATAAAATTATCTAATCGGGTCTCTGTTCGCCCTAGCCTAGAAGTTTAATAGTGGATTTTACTCGCCATTCCACGCGTTTTAAGATGCCGCCTAGCTCAGTACGCTATCTGAAATAGGAGCGACCTAAATTGAACGAATGTGATAGAATTTTGCTGAATTCTTAAATTAACCATAATATAAAATGATCTAATCGGGTCTCTGCTTACCCTACCCTAGAAGTTTAATAGTGCATTTTACTCGGCATGTCATGCGCTTTGAGATGCCGCTTTGCCCAATACGCTATCTGAAATAGGAGCGACGTAAATTGAACGAATGTGATAGAATTTCGCTGAATTCTTAAATTAACCATAATATAAAATGATCTAATCGGGTCTCTGTTTGCCCTACCCTAGAACTTTAATAGTGCATTTTACTCACCATTTCATGCGCTTTGAGATGCCGCTTTGCCCAATACGCTATCTGAAATAGGAGCGACGTAAATTGAACGAATGTGATAGAATTTCGCTGAATTCTTAAATTAACCATAATATAAAATGATCTAATCGGGTCTCTGTTTGCCCTACCCTAGAACTTTAATAGTGCATTTTACTCACCATTTCATGCGCTTTGGAATGCCGCTTAGCCCAATACGCTATCTGAAATAGGAGCGACGTAAATGGAACAAATGTGATAGAATTTCGCTGAATTCTTATATTAACCAAAATATAAAATTATCTAATCGGGTCTCTGTTCGCCCTAGCCTAGAAGCTTAATAGTGGATTTTACTCGCCATTCCACGCGTTTTAAGCTGCCGCCTAGCTCAGTACGCTATCTGAAATAGGAGCGACCTAAATTGAAAGAATGTGATAGAATTTTGCTGAATTCTTAAATTAACCATAATATAAAATGATCTAATCGGGTCTCAGTTTGCCCTACCCTCGAACTTTAATAGTGCATTTTACTCACCATTTCATGCGCTTTGGAATGCCGCTTAGCCCAATACGCTATCTGAAATAGGAGCGACGTAAATGGAACAAATGTGATAGAATTTCGCTGAATTCTTTTATTAACCAAAATGTAAAATGATCTAATCGGGTCTCTGTTCGCCCTAGCCTAGAAGTTTAATAGTGCATTTTAGTCGTCATTTCATGCGCTTTGAGATGCCGCTTAGCCCAATACGCTATCTGAAATAGGAGCGACGTAAATTGAACAAATGTGATAGAATTTCCCTGAAATCTTATATTAAACAAACTATAAAATGATCTAATCGGGTCTCTGATTGCCCTATCATAGAAGATTAGTAGTGCATTTTACTCGCCATTCCACGCGCTTTAAGATGCCGCCCAGTACGCTATCTGAAATAGGAGCGACGTAAGTTGAACAAATGTGATGGAATTTTGCTGAATTCTTAAATTAACCAGAATATAAAATGATCTAATCGGGTCTCTGTTTGCCCTAACCTAGAAGTTTAATAGTGCATTTCACTCGTCACTTCATGCGCATTGAGATGCCGCTAAGCCCAATACGCTATCTGAAATAGGAGCGACGTAAATTGAACAAATGTGATAGAATTTCCCTGAAATCTTATATTAAACAAAATATAAAATGATCTAATCGGGTCTCTGATTGCCCTATCATAGAAGATTAGTAGTGCATTTTACTCGCCATTCCACGCGCTTTAAGATGCCGCTCAGTACGCTATCTGAAATAGGAGCGACGTAAGTTGAACAAATGTGATGGAATTTTGCTGAATTCTTAAATTAACCATAATATAAAATGATCTAATCGGGTCTCTGATTGCCCTATCATAGAAGATTAGTAGTGCATTTTACTCGCCATTCCACGCGCTTTAAGATGCCGCCCAGTACGCTATCTGAAATAGGAGCGACGTAAGTTGAACAAATGTGATGGAATTTTGCTGAATTCTTAAATTAACCATAATATAAAATGATCTAATCGGGTCTCTGTTTGCCCTACCCTAGAAGTTTAATAGTGCATTTCACTCGTCACTTCATGCGCTTTGAGATGCCGCTAAGCCCAATAAGCTATCTGAAATAGGAGCGACGTAAATTGAACAAATGTGATAGAATTTCGAAGAATTCTTATGTTAACCAAAATATAAAATGATCTAATCTCGTCTCTGTTCGCCCTAGCCTAGAAGTTTAATAGTGCATTTTGTTCGCCATTTCATGCGCTTTGAGATACCGCTTAGCCCAATACGCTATCTGAAATAGGAGCGACGTAAATTGATCAAATGCGATAAAATTTTGCTGACATCTTAAATTAACCATAATATAAAATGATCTAATCGGGTCTCTGATTGACATATCATAGAATTTTAATAGTGCATTTTACTCGCCATTCCACCCGCTTTAAGATGCCGCCTAGCCCAGTACGCTATCTGAAATAGGTGCGACGTAAATTGAACAAATGTGATAGAATTTTGCTGAATTCTTAAATTAACCATAATATAAAATGATCTAATCGGGTCTCTGATTGACATATCATAGAATTTTAATAGTGCATTTTACTCGCCATTCCACCCGCTTTAAGATGCCGCCTAGCCTAGTACGCTATCTGAAATAGGAGCGACGTAAATTGAACAAATGTGATAGAATTTCGCTGAATTCTTATATTAACCAAAATATAAAATTATCTAATCGGGTCTCTGTTCGCCCTAGCCTAGAAGTTTAATAGTGGATTTTACTCGCCATTCCACGCGTTTTAAGATGCCGCCTAGCTCAGTACGCTATCTGAAATAGGAGCGACCTAAATTGAACGAATGTGATAGAATTTTGCTGAATTCTTAAATTAACCATAATATAAAATGATCTAATCGGGTCTCTGCTTACCCTACCCTAGAAGTTTAATAGTGCATTTTACTCGGCATGTCATGCGCTTTGAGATGCCGCTTTGCCCAATACGCTATCTGAAATAGGAGCGACGTAAATTGAACGAATGTGATAGAATTTCGCTGAATTCTTAAATTAACCATAATATAAAATGATCTAATCGGGTCTCTGTTTGCCCTACCCTAGAACTTTAATAGTGCATTTTACTCACCATTTCATGCGCTTTGGAATGCCGCTTAGCCCAATACGCTATCTGAAATAGGAGCGACGTAAATGGAACAAATGTGATAGAATTTCGCTGAATTCTTTTATTAACCAAAATGTAAAATGATCTAATCGGGTCTCTGTTCGCCCCAGCCTAGAAGTTTAATAGTGCATTTTAGTCGTCATTTCATGCGCTTTGAGATGCCGCTTAGCCCAATACGCTATCTGAAATAGGAGCGACGTAAATTGAACAAATGTGATAGAATTTTGCTGAATTCTTAAATTAACCATAATATAAAATGATCTAATCGGGTCTCTGCTTACCCTACCCTAGAAGTTTAATAGTGCATTTTACTCGGCATGTCATGCGCTTTGAGATGCCGCTTTGCCCAATACGCTATCTGAAATAGGAGCGACGTAAATTGAACGAATGTGATAGAATTTCGCTGAATTCTTAAATTAACCATAATATAAAATGATCTAATCGGGTCTCTGTTTGCCCTACCCTAGAACTTTAATAGTGCATTTTACTCACCATTTCATGCGCTTTGGAATGCCGCTTAGCCCAATACGCTATCTGAAATAGGAGCGACGTAAATGGAACAAATGTGATAGAATTTCGCTGAATTCTTTTATTAACCAAAATGTAAAATGATCTAATCGGGTCTCTGTTCGCCCTAGCCTAGAAGTTTAATAGTGCATTTTAGTCGTCATTTCATGCGCTTCGAGATGCCGCTTAGCCCAATACGCTATCTGAAATAGGAGCGACGTAAATTGAACAAATGTGATAGAATTTCCCTGAAATCTTATATTAAACAAAATATAAAATGATCTAATCGGGTCTCTGATTGCCCTATCATAGAAGATTAGTAGTGCATTTTACTCGCCATTCCACGCGCTTTAAGATGCCGCCCAGTACGCTATCTGAAATAGGAGCGACGTAAGTTGAACAAATGTGATGGAATTTTGCTGAATTCTTAAATTAACCAGAATATAAAATGATCTAATCGGGTCTCTGTTTGCCCTACCCTAGAAGTTTAATAGTGCATTTCTCTCGTCACTTCATGCGCTTTGAGATGCCGCTAAGCCCAATACGCTATCTGAAATAGGAGCGACGTAAATTGAACAAATGTGATAGAATTTCCCTGAAATCTTATATTAAACAAAATATAAAATGATCTAATCGGGTCTCTGATTGCCCTATCATAGAAGATTAGTAGTGCATTTTACTCGCCATTCCACGCGCTTTAAGATGCCGCCCAGTACGCTATCTGAAATAGGAGCGACGTAAGTTGAACAAATGTGATGGAATTTTGCTGAATTCTTAAATTAACCATAATATAAAATGATCTAATCGGGTCTCTGTTTGCCCTACCCTAGAAGTTTAATAGTGCATTTCACTCGTCACTTCATGCGCTTTGAGATGCCGCTAAGCCCAATAAGCTATCTGAAATAGGAGCGACGTAAATTGAACAAATGTGATAGAATTTCGAAGAATTCTTATGTTAACCAAAATATAAAATGATTTAATCGGGTCTTTGTTTGCCCTACCCTAGAAGTTTAATAATGCATTTTACTCGCCATTTCATGCGCTTTCAGATGCCGCTTAGCCCAATACGCTATCTGAAATACGAGCGACGTAAATTGAACAAATGTGATAGAATTTCGCTGAATTCTTAAATTAACCATAATGTAAAATGATCTAATCGGGTCTCTGTTCGCCCTAGCCTATAAGTTTAATAGTGCATTTGACTCGTCATTTCATGCGCTTTGAGATGCCGCTAAGCCCAATACGCTATCTTTAATAGGAGCGACGTAAATTGAGCAAATGTGATAGAATTTCGCTGAATTCTCAAATTAACCATAATATAAAATAATCTAATCTGGTCTCTGTTCGCCCTAGCCTAGAAGTTTAATAGTGCATTTTGTTCCCCATTTCATGCGCTTTGAGATACCGCTTAGCCCAATACGCTATCTGAAATAGGAGCGACGTAAATTGATCAAATGCGATAAAATTTTGCTGACATCTTAAATTAACCGTAATATAAAATGATCTAATCGGGTCTCTGATTGACATATCATAGAATTTTAATAGTGCATTTTACTCGCCATTCAACCCGCTTTAAGATGCCGCCTAGCCCAGTACGCTATCTGAAATAGGTGCGACGTAAATTGAACAAATGTGATAGAATTTTGCTGAATTCTTAAATTAACCATAATATAAAATGATCTAATCGGGTCTCTGATTGCCCTATCATACAATTTTAATAGTGCAATTTACTCGCCATTCCACGCGCTTTAAAATGCCGCCTAGCCTAGTACGCTATCTGAAATAGGAGCGACGTAAATTGAACAAATGTGATAGAATTTCGCTGAATTCTTATATTAACCAAAATATAAAATTATCTAATCGGGTCTCTGTTCGCCCTAGCCTAGAAGCTTAATAGTGGATTTTACTCGCCATTCCACGCGTTTTAAGATGCCGCCTAGCTCAGTACGATATCTGAAATAGGAGCGACCTAAATTGAACGAATGTGATAGAATTTTGCTGAATTCTTAAATTAACCATAATATAAAATGATCTAATCGGGTCTCTGCTTACCCTACCCTAGAAGTTTAATAGTGCATTTTACTCGGCATGTCATGCGCTTTGAGATGCCGCTTTGCCCAATACGCTATCTGAAATAGGAGCGACGTAAATTGAACGAATGTGATAGAATTTCGCTGAATTCTTAAATTAACCATAATATAAAATGATCTAATCGGGTCTCTGTTTGCCCTACCCTAGAACTTTAATAGTGCATTTTACTCACCATTTCATGCGCTTTGGAATGCCGCTTAGCCCAATACGCTATCTGAAATAGGAGCGACGTAAATGGAACAAATGTGATAGAATTTCGCTGAATTCTTTTATTAACCAAAATGTAAAATGATCTAATCGGGTCTCTGTTCGCCCTAGCCTAGAAGTTTAATAGTGCATTTTAGTCGTCATTTCATGCGCTTTGAGATGCCGCTTAGACCAATACGCTATCTGAAATAGGAGCGACGTAAATTGAACAAATGTGATAGAATTTCCCTGAAATCTTATATTAAACAAAATATAAAATGATCTAATCGGGTCTCTGATTGCCCTATCATAGAAGATTAGTAGTGCATTTTACTCGCCATTCCACGCGCTTTAAGATGCCGCCCAGTACGCTATCTGAAATAGGAGCGACGTAAGTTGAACAAATGTGATGGAATTTTGCTGAATTCTTAAATTAACCAGAATATAAAATGATCTAATCGGGTCTCTGTTTGCCCTACCCTAGAAGTTTAATAGTGCATTTCACTCGTCACTTCATGCGCTTTGAGATGCCGCTAAGCCCAATACGCTATCTGAAATAGGAGCGACGTAAATTGAACAAATGTGACAGAATTTCCCTGAAATTTTATATTAAACAAAATATAAAATGATCTAATCGGGTCTCTGATTGCCCTATCATAGAAGATTAGTAGTGCATTTTACTCGCCATTCCACGCGCTTTAAGATGCCGCCCAGTACGCTATCTGAAATAGGAGCGACGTAAGTTGAACAAATGTGATGGAATTTTGCTGAATTCTTAAATTAACCATAATATAAAATGATCTAATCGGGTCTCTGTTTGCCCTACCCTAGAAGTTTAATAGTGCATTTCGATCGTCACTTCATGCGCTTTGAGATGCCGCTAAGCCCAATAAGCTATCTGAAATAGGAGCGACGTAAATTGAACAAATGTGATAGAATTTCCCTGAAATCTTATATTAAACAAAATATAAAATGATCTAATCGGGTCTCTGATTGCCCTATCATAGAAGATTAGTAGTGCATTTTACTCGCCATTCCACGCGCTTTAAGATGCCGCCCAGTACGCTATCTGAAATAGGATCGACGTAAGTTGAACAAATGTGATGGAATTTTGCTGAATTCTTAAATTAACCATAATATGAAATGATCTAATCGGGTCTCTGTTTGCCCTACCCTAGAAGTTTAATAGTGCATTTCACTCGTCACTTCATGCGCTTTGAGATGCCGCTAAGCCCAATAAGCTATCTGAAATAGGAGCGACGTAAATTGAACAAATGTGATAGAATTTCGAAGAATTCTTATGTTAACCAAAATATAAAATGATTTAATCGGGTCTTTGTTTGCCCTACCCTAGAAGTTTAATAATGCATTTTACTCGCCATTTCATGCGCTTTCAGATGCCGCTTAGCCCAATACGCTATCTGAAATACGAACGACGTAAATTGAACAAATGTGATAGAATTTCGCTGAATTCTTAAATTAACCATAATGTAAAATGATCTAATCGGGTCTCTGTTCGCCCTAGCCTATAAGTTTAATAGTGCATTTGACTCGTCATTTCATGCGCTTTGAGATGCCGCTAAGCCCAATACGCTATCTTTAATAGGAGCGACGTAAATTGAGCAAATGTGATAGAATTTCGCTGAATTCTCAAATTAACCATAATATAAAATAATCTAATCTGGTCTCTGTTCGCCCTAGCCTAGAAGTTTAATAGTGCATTTTGTTCCCCATTTCATGCGCTTTGAGATACCGCTTAGCCCAATACGCTATCTGAAATAGGAGCGACGTAAATTGATCAAATGCGATAAAATTTTGCTGACATCTTAAATTAACCGTAATATAAAATGATCTAATCGGGTCTCTGATTGACATATCATAGAATTTTAATAGTGCATTTTACTCGCCATTCAACCCGCTTTAAGATGCCGCCTAGCCCAGTACGCTATCTGAAATAGGTGCGACGTAAATTGAACAAATGTGATAGAATTTTGCTGAATTCTTAAATTAACCATAATATAAAATGATCTAATCGGGTCTCTGATTGCCCTATCATACAATTTTAATAGTGCAATTTACTCGCCATTCCACGCGCTTTAAAATGCCGCCTAGCCTAGTACGCTATCTGAAATAGGAGCGACGTAAATTGAACAAATGTGATAGAATTTCGCTGAATTCTTATATTAACCAAAATATAAAATTATCTAATCGGGTCTCTGTTCGCCCTAGCCTAGAAGCTTAATAGTGGATTTTACTCGCCATTCCACGCGTTTTAAGATGCCGCCTAGCTCAGTACGATATCTGAAATAGGAGCGACCTAAATTGAACGAATGTGATAGAATTTTGCTGAATTCTTAAATTAACCATAATATAAAATGATCTAATCGGGTCTCTGCTTACCCTACCCTAGAAGTTTAATAGTGCATTTTACTCGGCATGTCATGCGCTTTGAGATGCCGCTTTGCCCAATACGCTATCTGAAATAGGAGCGACGTAAATTGAACGAATGTGATAGAATTTCGCTGAATTCTTAAATTAACCATAATATAAAATGATCTAATCGGGTCTCTGTTTGCCCTACCCTAGAACTTTAATAGTGCATTTTACTCACCATTTCATGCGCTTTGGAATGCCGCTTAGCCCAATACGCTATCTGAAATAGGAGCGACGTAAATGGAACAAATGTGATAGAATTTCGCTGAATTCTTTTATTAACCAAAATGTAAAATGATCTAATCGGGTCTCTGTTCGCCCTAGCCTAGAAGTTTAATAGTGCATTTTAGTCGTCATTTCATGCGCTTTGAGATGCCGCTTAGACCAATACGCTATCTGAAATAGGAGCGACGTAAATTGAACAAATGTGATAGAATTTCCCTGAAATCTTATATTAAACAAAATATAAAATGATCTAATCGGGTCTCTGATTGCCCTATCATAGAAGATTAGTAGTGCATTTTACTCGCCATTCCACGCGCTTTAAGATGCCGCCCAGTACGCTATCTGAAATAGGAGCGACGTAAGTTGAACAAATGTGATGGAATTTTGCTGAATTCTTAAATTAACCAGAATATAAAATGATCTAATCGGGTCTCTGTTTGCCCTACCCTAGAAGTTTAATAGTGCATTTCACTCGTCACTTCATGCGCTTTGAGATGCCGCTAAGCCCAATACGCTATCTGAAATAGGAGCGACGTAAATTGAACAAATGTGATAGAATTTCCCTGAAATTTTATATTAAACAAATATAAAATGATCTAATCGGGTCTCTGATTGCCCTATCATAGAAGATTAGTAGTGCATTTTACTCGCCATTCCACGCGCTTTAAGATGCCGCCCAGTACGCTATCTGAAATAGGAGCGACGTAAGTTGAACAAATGTGATGGAATTTTGCTGAATTCTTAAATTAACCATAATATAAAATGATCTAATCGGGTCTCTGTTTGCCCTACCCTAGAAGTTTAATAGTGCATTTCAATCGTCACTTCATGCGCTTTGAGATGCCGCTAAGCCCAATAAGCTATCTGAAATAGGAGCGACGTAAATTGAACAAATGTGATAGAATTTCCCTGAAATCTTATATTAAACAAAATATAAAATGATCTAATCGGGTCTCTGATTGCCCTATCATAGAAGATTAGTAGTGCATTTTACTCGCCATTCCACGCGCTTTAAGATGCCGCCCAGTACGCTATCTGAAATAGGATCGACGTAAGTTGAACAAATGTGATGGAATTTTGCTGAATTCTTAAATTAACCATAATATGAAATGATCTAATCGGGTCTCTGTTTGCCCTACCCTAGAAGTTTAATAGTGCATTTCACTCGTCACTTCATGCGCTTTGAGATGCCGCTAAGCCCAATAAGCTATCTGAAATAGGAGCGACGTAAATTGAACAAATGTGATAGAATTTCGAAGAATTCTTATGTTAACCAAAATATAAAATGATCTAATCTGGTCTCTGTTCGCCCTAGCCTAGAAGTTTAATAGTGCATTTTGTTCGCCATTTCATGCGCTTTGAGATACCGCTTAGCCGAATACGCTATCTGAAATAGGAGCGACGTAAATTGATTAAATGCGAGAAAATTTTGCTGACATCTTAAATTAACCATAATATAAAATGATCTAATCGGGTCTCTGATTGACATATCATAGAATTTTAATAGTGCATTTTACTCGCCATTCCACCCGCTTTAAGATGCTGCCTAGCCCAATACGCTATCTGAAATAGGTGCGACGTAAATTGAACAAATGTGATAGAATTTTGCTGAATTCTTAAATTAACCATAATATAAAATGATCTAATCGGGTCTCTGATTGCCCTATCATAGAATTTTAATAGTGCATTTTACTCGCCATTCCACGCGCTTTAAAATGCCGCCTAGCCTAGTACGCTATCTGAAATAGGAGCGACGTAAATTGAACAAATGTGATAGGATTTCGCTGAATTCTTATATTAACCAAAATATAAAATTATCTAATCGGGTCTCTGTTCGCCCTAGCCTAGAAGCTTAATAGTGGATTTTACTCGCCATTCAACGCGTTTTAAGATGCCGCCTAGCTCAGTACGCTATCTGAAATAGGAGCGACCTAAATTGAACGAATGTGATAGAATTTTGCTGAATTCTTAAATTAACCATAATATAAAATGATCTAATCGGGTCTCTGTTTGCCCTACCCTAGAACTTTAATAGTGCATTTTACTCACCATTTCATGCGCTTTGGAATGCCGCTTAGCCCAATACGCTATCTGAAATAGGAGCGACGTAAATGGAACAAATGTGATAGAATTTCGCTGAATTCTTTTATTAACCAAAATGTAAAATGATCTAATCGGGTCTCTGTTCGCCCTAGCCTAGAAGTTTAATAGTGCATTTTAGTCGTCATTTCATGCGCTTTGAGATGCCGCTTAGCCCAATACGCTATCTGAAATAGGAGCGACGTAAATTGAACAAATGTGATAGAATTTCCCTGAAATCTTATATTAAACAAAATATAAAATGATCTAATCGGGTCTCTGATTGCCCTATCATAGAAGATTAGTAGTGCATTTTACTCGCCATTCCACGCGCTTTAAGATGCCGCCCAGTACGCTATCTGAAATAGGAGCGACGTAAGTTGAACAAATGTGATGGAATTTTGCTGAATTCTTAAATTAACCAGAATATAAAATGATCTAATCGGGTCTCTGTTTGCCCTACCCTAGAAGTTTAATAGTGCATTTCACTCGTCACTTCATGCGCTTTGAGATGCCGCTAAGCCCAATACGCTATCTGAAATAGGAGCGACGTAAATTGAACAAATGTGATAGAATTTCCCTGAAATCTTATATTAAACAAAATATAAAATGATCTAATCGGGTCTCTGATTGCCCTATCATAGAAGATTAGTAGTGCATTTTACTCGCCATTCCACGCGCTTTAAGATGCTGCCCAGTACGCTATCTGAAATAGGAGCGACGTAAGCTGAACAAATGTGATGGAATTTTGCTGAATTCTTAAATTAACCATAATATAAAATGATCTAATCGGGTCTCTGTTTGCCCTACCCTAGAAGTTTAATAGTGCATTTCACTCGTCACTTCATGCGCTTTGAGATGCCGCTAAGCCCAATAAGCTATCTGAAATAGGAGCGACGTAAATTGAACAAATGTGATAGAATTTCGAAGAATTCTTATGTTAACCAAAATATAAAATGATTTAATCGGGTCTTTGTTTGCCCTACCCTAGAAGTTTAATAATGCATTTTACTCGCCATTTCATGCGCTTCCAGATGCCGCTTAGCCCAATACGCTATCTGAAATACGAGCGACGTAAATTGAACAAATGTGATAGAATTTCGCTGAATTCTTAAATTAACCATAATGTAAAATGATCTAATCGGGTCTCTGTTCGCCCTAGCCTAGAAGTTTAATAGTGCATTTTGTTCGCCATTTCATGCGCTTTGAGATACCGCTTAGCCCAATACGCTATCTGAAATAGGAGCGACGTAAATTGATCAAATGCGATAAAATTTTGCTGACATCTTAAATTAACCGTAATATAAAATGATCTAATCGGGTCTCTGTTTGCCCTACCCTAGAAGTTTAATAGTGCATTTCACTCGTCACTTCATGCGCTTTGAGATGCCGCTAAGCCCAATACGCTATCTGAAATAGGAGCGACGTAAATTGAACAAATGTGATAGAATTTCCCTGAAATTTTATATTAAACAAAATATAAAATGATCTAATCGGGTCTCTGATTGCCCTATCATAGAAGATTAGTAGTGCATTTTACTCGCCATTCCACGCGCTTTAAGATGCCGCCCAGTACGCTATCTGAAATAGGAGCGACGTAAGTTGAACAAATGTGATGGAATTTTGCTGAATTCTTAAATTAACCATAATATAAAATGATCTAATCGGGTCTCTGTTTGCCCTACCCTAGAAGTTTAATAGTGCATTTCAATCGTCACTTCATGCGCTTTGAGATGCCGCTAAGCCCAATAAGCTATCTGAAATAGGAGCGACGTAAATTGAACAAATGTGATAGAATTTCGAAGAATTCTTATATTAACCAGAATATAAAATTATCTAATCGGGTCTCTGTTCGCCCTAGCCTAGAAGCTTAATAGTTGATTTTACTCGCCATTCCACGCGTTTTAAGATGCCGCCTAGCTCAGTACGCTATCTGAAATAGGAGCGACCTAAATTGAACGAATGTGATAGAATTTTGCCGAATTCTTAAATTAACCATAATATAAAATGATCTAATCGGGTCTCTGCTTACCCTACCCTAGAAGTTTAATAGTGCACTTTACTCGGCATGTCATGCGCTTTGAGATGCCGCTTTGCCCAATACGCTATCTGAAATAGGAGCGACGTAAATTGAACGAATGTGATAGAATTTCGCTGAATTCTTAAATTAACCATAATATAAAATGATCTAATCGGGTCTCTGTTTGCCCTACCCTAGAACTTTAATAGTGCATTTTACTCACCATTTCATGCGCTTTGGAATGCCGCTTAGCCCAATACGCTATCTGAAATAGGAGCGACGTAAATGGAACAAATGTGATAGAATTTCGCTGAATTCTTTTATTAACCAAAATGTAAAATGATCTAATCGGGTCTCTGTTCGCCCTAGCCTAGAAGTTTAATAGTGCATTTTAGTCGTCATTTCATGCGCTTTGAGATGCCGCTTAGACCAATACGCTATCTGAAATAGGAGCGACGTAAATTGAACAAATGTGATAGAATTTCCCTGAAATCTTATATTAAACAAAATATAAAATGATCTAATCGGGTCTCTGATTGCCCTATCATAGAAGATTAGTAGTGCATTTTACTCGCCATTCCACGCGCTTTAAGATGCCGCCCAGTACGCTATCTGAAATAGGAGCGACGTAAGTTGAACAAATGTGATGGAATTTTGCTGAATTCTTAAATTAACCATAATATAAAATGATCTCATCGGGTCTCTGATTGCCCTATCATAGAAGATTAGTAGTGCATTTTACTCGCCATTCCACGCGCTTTAAGATGCCGCCCAGTACGCTATCTGAAATAGGAGCGACGTAAGTTGAACAAATGTGATGGAATTTTGCTGAATTCTTAAATTAACCAGAATATAAAATGATCTAATCGGGTCTCTGTTTGCCCTACCCTAGAAGTTTAATAGTGCATTTCACTCGTCACTTCATGCGCTTTGAGATGCCGCTAATCCCAATACGCTATCTGAAATAGGAGCGACGTAAATTGAACAAATGTGATAGAATTTCCCTGAAATCTTATATTAAACAAAATATAAAATGATCTAATCGGGTCTCTGATTGCCCTATCATAGAAGATTAGTAGTGCATTTTACTCGCCATTCCACGCGCTTTAAGATGCCGCCCAGTACGCTATCTGAAATAGGAGCGACGTAAGTTGAACAAATGTGATGGAATTTTGCTGAATTCTTAAATTAACCATAATATAAAATGATCTAATCGGGTCTCTGTTTGCCCTACCCTAGAAGTTTAATAGTGCATTTCACTCGTCACTTCATGCGCTTTGAGATGCCGCTAAGCCCAATAAGCTATCTGAAATAGGAGCGACGTAAATTGAACAAATGTGATAGAATTTCGAAGAATTCTTATGTTAACCAAAATATAAAATGATCTAATCTGGTCTCTGTTCGCCCTAGCCTAGAAGTTTAATAGTGCATTTTGTTCGCCATTTCATGCGCTTTGAGATACCGCTTAGCCCAATACGCTATCTGAAATAGGAGCGACGTAAATTGATCAAATGCGATAAAATTTTGCTGACATCTTAAATTAACCATAATATAAAATGATCTAATCGGGTCTCTGATTGACATATCATAGAATTTTAATAGTGCATTTTACTCGCCATTCCACCCGCTTTAAGATGCCGCCTAGCCCAGTACGCTATCTGAAATAGGTGCGACGTAAATTGAACAAATGTGATAGAATTTCGCTGAATTCTTAAATTAACCATAATATAAAATGATCTAATCGGGTCTCTGATTGCCCTATCATAGAATTTTAATAGTGCACTTTACTCGCCATTCCACGCGCTTTAAAATGCCGCCTAGCCTAGTACGCTATCTGAAATAGGAGCGACGTAAATTGAACAAATGTGACAGAATTTCGCTGAATTCTTATATTAACCAAAATATAAAATTATCTAATCGGGTCTCTGTTCGCCCTAGCCTAGAAGTTTAATAGTGGATTTTACTCGCCATTCCACGCGTTTTAAGATGCCGCCTAGCTCAGTACGCTATCTGAAATAGGAGCGACCTAAATTGAACGAATGTGATAGAATTTTGCTGAATTCTTAAATTAACCATAATATAAAATGATCTAATCGGGTCTCTGCTTACCCTACCCTAGAAGTTTAATAGTGCATTTTACTCGGTATGTCATGCGCTTTGAGATGCCGCTTTGCCCAATACGCTATCTGAAATAGGAGCGACGTAAATTGAACGAATGTGATAGAATTTCGCTGAATTCTTAAATTAACCATAATATAAAATGATCTAATCGGGTCTCTGTTTGCCCTACCCTAGAACTTTAATAGTGCATTTTACTCACCATTTCATGCGCTTTGGAATGCCGCTTAGCCCAATACGCTATCTGAAATAGGAGCGACGTAAATGGAACAAATGTGATAGAATTTCGCTGAATTCTTATATTAACCAAAATATAAAATTATCTAATCGGGTCTCTGTTCGCCCTAGCCTAGAAGCTTAATAGTGGATTTTACTCGCCATTCCACGCGTTTTAAGATGCCGCCTAGCTCAGTACGCTATCTGAAATAGGAGCGACCTAAATTGAAAGAATGTGATAGAATTTTGCTGAATTCTTAAATTAACCATAATATAAAATGATCTAATCGGGTCTCAGTTTGCCCTACCCTCGAACTTTAATAGTGCATTTTACTCACCATTTCATGCGCTTTGGAATGCCGCTTAGCCCAATACGCTATCTGAAATAGGAGCGACGTAAATGGAACAAATGTGATAGAATTTCGCTGAATTCTTTTATTAACCAAAATGTAAAATGATCTAATCGGGTCTCTGTTCGCCCTAGCCTAGAAGTTTAATAGTGCATTTTAGTCGTCATTTCATGCGCTTTGAGATGCCGCTTAGCCCAATACGCTATCTGAAATAGGAGCGACGTAAATTGAACAAATGTGATAGAATTTCCCTGAAATCTTATATTAAACAAACTATAAAATGATCTAATCGGGTCTCTGATTGCCCTATCATAGAAGATTAGTAGTGCATTTTACTCGCCATTCCACGCGCTTTAAGATGCCGCCCAGTACGCTATCTGAAATAGGAGCGACGTAAGTTGAACAAATGTGATGGAATTTTGCTGAATTCTTAAATTAACCATAATATAAAATGATCTAATCGGGTCTCTGTTTGCCCTACCCTAGAAGTTTAATAGTGCATTTCACTCGTCACTTCATGCGCTTTGAGATGCCGCTAAGCCCAATAAGCTATCTGAAATAGGAGCGACGTAAATTGAACAAATGTGATAGAATTTCGAAGAATTCTTATGTTAACCAAAATATAAAATGATGTAATCTGGTCTCTGTTCGCCCTAGCCTAGAAGTTTAATAGTGCATTTTGTTCGCCATTTCATGCGCTTTGAGATACCGCTTAGCCCAATACGCTATCTGAAATAGGAGCGACGTAAATTGATCAAATGCGATAAAATTTTGCTGACATCTTAAATTAACCATAATATAAAATGATCTAATCGGGTCTCTGATTGACATATCATAGAATTTTAATAGTGCATTTTACTCGCCATTCCACCCGCTTTAAGATGCCGCCTAGCCCAGTACGCTATCTGAAATAGGTGCGACGTAAATTGAACAAATGTGATAGAATTTCGCTGAATTCTTAAATTAACCATAATATAAAATGATCTAATCGGGTCTCTGATTGCCCTATCATAGAATTTTAATAGTGCACTTTACTCGCCATTCCACGCGCTTTAAAATGCCGCCTACCCTAGTACGCTATCTGAAATAGGAGCGACGTAAATTGAACAAATGTGATAGAATTTCGCTGAATTCTTATATTAACCAAAATATAAAATTATCTAATCGGGTCTCTGTTCGCCCTAGCCTAGAAGTTTAATAGTGGATTTTACTCGCCATTCCACGCGTTTTAAGATGCCGCCTAGCTCAGTACGCTATCTGAAATAGGAGCGACCTAAATTGAACGAATGTGATAGAATTTTGCTGAATTCTTAAATTAACCATAATATAAAATGATCTAATCGGGTCTCTGCTTACCCTACCCTAGAAGTTTAATAGTGCATTTTACTCGGTATGTCATGCGCTTTGAGATGCCGCTTTGCCCAATACGCTATCTGAAATAGGAGCGACGTAAATTGAACGAATGTGATAGAATTTCGCTGAATTCTTAAATTAACCATAATATAAAATGATCTAATCGGGTCTCTGTTTGCCCTACCCTAGAACTTTAATAGTGCATTTTACTCACCATTTCATGCGCTGTGGAATGCCGCTTAGCCCAATACGCTATCTGAAATAGGAGCGACGTAAATGGAACAAATGTGATAGAATTTCGCTGAATTCTTATATTAACCAAAATATAAAATTATCTAATCGGGTCTCTGTTCGCCCTAGCCTAGAAGCTTAATAGTGGATTTTACTCGCCATTCCACGCGTTTTAAGATGCCGCCTAGCTCAGTACGCTATCTGAAATAGGAGCGACCTAAATTGAAAGAATGTGATAGAATTTTGCTGAATTCTTAAATTAACCATAATATAAAATGATCTAATCGGGTCTCTGTTTGCCCTACCCTCGAACTTTAATAGTGCATTTTACTCACCATTTCATGCGCTTTGGAATGCCGCTTAGCCCAATACGCTATCTGAAATAGGAGCGACGTAAATGGAACAAATGTGATAGAATTTCGCTGAATTCTTTTATTAACCAAAATGTAAAATGATCTAATCGGGTCTCTGTTCGCCCTAGCCTAGAAGTTTAATAGTGCATTTTAGTCGTCATTTCATGCGCTTTGAGATGCCGCTTAGCCCAATACGCTATCTGAAATAGGAGCGACGTAAATTGAACAAATGTGATAGAATTTCCCTGAAATCTTATATTAAACAAACTATAAAATGATCTAATCGGGTCTCTGATTGCCCTATCATAGAAGATTAGTAGTGCATTTTACTCGCCATTCCACGCGCTTTAAGATGCCGCCCAGTACGCTATCTGAAATAGGAGCGACGTAAGTTGAACAAATGTGATGGAATTTTGCTGAATTCTTAAATTAACCAGAATATAAAATGATCTAATCGGGTCTCTGTTTGCCCTAACCTAGAAGTTTAATAGTGCATTTCACTCGTCACTTCATGCGCATTGAGATGCCGCTAAGCCCAATACGCTATCTGAAATAGGAGCGACGTAAATTGAACAAATGTGATAGAATTTCCCTGAAATCTTATATTAAACAAAATATAAAATGATCTAATCGGGTCTCTGATTGCCCTATCATAGAAGATTAGTAGTGCATTTTACTCGCCATTCCACGCGCTTTAAGATGCCGCTCAGTACGCTATCTGAAATAGGAGCGACGTAAGTTGAACAAATGTGATGGAATTTTGCTGAATTCTTAAATTAACCATAATATAAAATGATCTAATCGGGTCTCTGATTGCCCTATCATAGAAGATTAGTAGTGCATTTTACTCGCCATTCCACGCGCTTTAAGATGCCGCCCAGTACGCTATCTGAAATAGGAGCGACGTAAGTTGAACAAATGTGATGGAATTTTGCTGAATTCTTAAATTAACCATAATATAAAATGATCTAATCGGGTCTCTGTTTGCCCTACCCTAGAAGTTTAATAGTGCATTTCACTCGTCACTTCATGCGCTTTGAGATGCCGCTAAGCCCAATAAGCTATCTGAAATAGGAGCGACGTAAATTGAACAAATGTGATAGAATTTCGAAGAATTCTTATGTTAACCAAAATCTAAAATGATGTAATCTGGTCTCTGTTCGCCCTAGCCTAGAAGTTTAATAGTGCATTTTGTTCGCCATTTCATGCGCTTTGAGATACCGCTTAGCCCAATACGCTATCTGAAATAGGAGCGACGTAAATTGATCAAATGCGATAAAATTTTGCTGACATCTTAAATTAACCATAATATAAAATGATCTAATCGGGTCTCTGATTGACATATCATAGAATTTTAATAGTGCATTTTACTCGCCATTCCACCCGCTTTAAGATGCCGCCTAGCCCAGTACGCTATCTGAAATAGGTGCGACGTAAATTGAACAAATGTGATAGAATTTTGCTGAATTCTTAAATTAACCATAATATAAAATGATCTAATCGGGTCTCTGATTGCCCTATCATAGAATTTTAATAGTGCATTTTACTCGCCATTCCACGCGCTTTAAAATGCCGCCTAGCCTAGTACGCTATCTGAAATAGGAGCGACGTAAATTGAACAAATGTGATAGAATTTCGCTGAATTCTTATATTAACCAAAATATAAAATTATCTAATCGGGTCTCTGTTCGCCCTAGCCTAGAAGTTTAATAGTGGATTTTACTCGCCATTCCACGCGTTTTAAGATGCCGCCTAGCTCAGTACGCTATCTGAAATAGGAGCGACCTAAATTGAACGAATGTGATAGAATTTTGCTGAATTCTTAAATTAACCATAATATAAAATGATCTAACCGGGTCTCTGCTTACCCTACCCTAGAAGTTTAATAGTGCATTTTACTCGGCATGTCATGCGCTTTGAGATGCCGCTTTGCCCAATACGCTATCTGAAATAGGAGCGACGTAAATTGAACGCATGTGATAGAATTTCGCTGAATTCTTAAATTAACCATAATATAAAATGATCTAATCGGGTCTCTGTTTGCCCTACCCTAGAACTTTAATAGTGCATTTTACTCACCATTTCATGCGCTTTGGAATGCCGCTTAGCCCAATACGCTATCTGAAATAGGAGCGACGTAAATGGAACAAATGTGATAGAATTTCGCTGAATTCTTTTATTAACCAAAATGTAAAATGATCTAATCGGGTCTCTGTTCGCCCTAGCCTAGAAGTTTAATAGTGCATTTTAGTCGTCATTTCATGCGCTTTGAGATGCCGCTTAGCCCAATACGCTATATGAAATAGGAGCGACGTAAATTGAACAAATGTGATAGAATTTCCCTGAAATCTTATATTAAACAAAATATAAAATGATCTAATCGGGTCTCTGATTGCCCTATCATAGAAGATTAGTAGTGCATTTTACTCGCCATTCCACGCGCTTTAAGATGCCGCCCAGTACGCTATCTGAAATAGGAGCGACGTAAGTTGAACAAATGTGATGGAATTTTGCTGAATTCTTAAATTAACCAGAATATAAAATGATCTAATCGGGTCTCTGTTTGCCCTACCCTAGAAGTTTAATAGTGCATTTCACTCGTCACTTCATGCGCTTTGAGATGCCGCTAAGCCCAATAAGCTATCTGAAATAGGAGCGACGTAAATTGAACAAATGTGATAGAATTTCGCAGAATTCTTATGTTAACCAAAATATAAAATGATCTAATCTGGTCTCTGTTCGCCCTAGCCTAGAAGTTTAATAGTGCATTTTGTTCGCCATTTCATGCGCTTTGAGATACCGCTTAGCCCAATACGCTATCTGAAATAGGAGCGACGGAAATTGAACAAATGTGATAGAATTTCCCTGAAATCTTATATTAATCAAAATATAAAATGATCTAATCGGGTCTCTGATTGCTCTATCATAGAAGTTTGGTAGTGCATTTAACTCGCCCTTCCACGCGCTTTAAGATGCCGCATAGCCCAGTACGCTATCCGAAATAGGAGCGACGTAAGATGAACAAATGTGATAGAATTACGCTGAATTCTTCTATTAACCGTAATATAAAATGATCTAATCGGGTCTCTGTTTGCCTTATCCTAGAAGTTTAATAGTGCATTTCACTCGCCATTTCATGCGCTTTGAAATGCTGCTTAGCCCAATACGCTATCTGAAATAGGAGCGACGTAAACTGAACAAATGTGATAGAACTTCGCTGAATTCTTAATTTAACCATAATATAAAATGATCTAATCGGGTCGCTGTTTGCCCTACCCTAGAAGTTTAATAGTGCATTTTATTCGCCATTTCGTGCGCTTTGAGATGCCGCATAGCCCAATACGCTATCTGAAATAGGAGCGACGTAAATTGAACAAGTGTGATAGAATTTCCGTGAATTCCTATATTAACCTTAATGTAAAATGATCTAATCGGGTCTCTGTTCGCCCTACCCTAGAAGTTTAATAGTGCATTTCACTCGTCATTTCATGCGCTTTGAGATGCCGCTTAGCCCAATATGCTATCTGAAATGGGAGCGACGTAAGTTGAACAAATGTGATAGAATTTCGCTGAATTCTTATATTAACCAAAACATAAAATGATCTAATCGGGTCTCTGATTGCCCTATCATAGAAGTTTAACAGTGCATTTTACTCGCCATTCCACGCGCTTTAAGTTGCCGCGTAGCCCAGTACGCTATCTGAAATAGGAGCTACGTAAGTTGAACAAATGTGACAGAATTACGCTGCATTCTTATATTAACCTTTATGTAAAATGATCTAATCGGGTCTCTGTTTGCCCTACCCTAGAAGTTTAATAGTGCATTTTACTCACCATTTCATGCGCTTTGAGATGCCGCTTAGCCCAATACGCTATCTGAAATAGGAGCGACGTAAATTAAACAAATGTGATAGAATTTCGCTGAATTCTTATATTAACCAAAATATAAAATGATCTAATCGGCTCTCTGATTGCCCTATCATATAAGTTTAACAGTGCATTTTACTCGCCATTCCACGCACTTTAAGATGCCGCCTATCCGAGTACGCTATTTGAAATAGGAGCGACGTAAATTGAACAAATGTGATAGAATTTCCCTGAATTTTTATATTAACCAAAATATAAAATGATCTAATCGGGTCTCTGATTGCCCTATCATAGAAGTTTAATAGTTAATTTTACTCGCCATTCCACGAGCTTTAAGATGCCGCCTAGCCCAGTACGCTATCTGAAATAGGAACGACGTAAATTGAACAAATGTGATAGAATTTTGCTGAATTCTTAAATTAACCATAGTATAAAATGATCTAATCGGGTCTCTGATTGCCCTACCCTAGAAGTTTACTAGTGCATTTTACTCGCCATTTCATGCGCTTTGAGATGCCGCTTAGCCCAATACGCTATCTGAAATAGGAGCGACGTAAATTGAACAAATGTGATAGAATTTCGCTGAATTCTTATATTAACCATAATATCAAATGATCTAATCGGGTCTCTGATTGCCCTATCATAGAAGTTTAATAGTGCATTTTACTCGCCATTCCACGCGCTTTAAGATGCCGCCTATCCGAATACGCTATTTGAAATAGGAGCGACGTAAATTGAACAAATGTGATAGAATTTCCCTGAATTTTTATATTAACCAAAATATCAAATGATCTAATCGGGTCTCTGATTGCCCTATCATAGAAGTTTAATAGTGCATTTTACTCGCAATTCCATGCGCTTTGAGATGCCGCTTAGCCCAATACGCTAAGTGAAATAGGAGCGACGTAAATTGAACAAATGTGATAGAATTTCGCTGAATTCTTATATTAACCAAAACATAAAATGATGTAATCGGTTCTCTGATTGCCCTATCATAGAAGTTTAATAGTGCATTTTACTCGCCATTCCACGCTCTTTAAGATGCCGCCTAGCCCAGGACGCTATCTGAAATAGGAGCTACGTAAGTTGCACAAATGTGACAGAGTTACGCTGAAATCTTAAATTAACCGCAATATAAAATGAGCTAATCGGGTCTCTGTTTGCCTTATCCTAGAAGTTTAATAGTGCATTTTACTCGCCATTTCATGCGCTTTGAGATGCCGCTTAGCCCAATACGCTATCTGAAATAGGAGCTTCGTAAATTGAACAAATGTGATAGAATTTCGCTGAATTCTTATATTAACCAAAATACAAAATGATCTAATCGGGTCTCTGATTGCCCTATCATAGAAGTTTAATAGTGCATTTTACTTGCCATTCCGCGCGCTTTAAGATACCGCCTAGCCCAGTCTGCTATCTGAAATAGGAACTACGTAAGTTGAACAAATGTGATAGAATTTTGCTGAATTCTTAAATTAAGCATAATATAAAATGATCTAATCGGGTCTCTGATTGCCCTACACTAGACGTGTAATAGTGCATTTTACTCGCCATTTCATGCGTTTTGAGATGCCGCTTAGCCCAATACGCTATCTGAAATACGAGCGACGTAAATTGAACAAATGTGATAGAATTTCGCTGAATTCTTAAATTAACCATAATATAAAATGATTTAATCGGGTCTTTGTTTGCCCTACCCTAGAAGTTTAATAATGCATTTTACTCGCCATTTCATGCGCTTTCAGATGCCGCTTAGCCCAATACGCTATCTGAAATACGAGCGACGTAAATTGAACAAATGTGATAGAATTTCGCTGAATTCTTAAATTAACCATAATGTAAAATGATCTAATCGGGTCTCTGTTCGCCCTAGCCTATAAGTTTAATAGTGCATTTGACTCGTCATTTCATGCGCTTTGAGATGCCGCTAAGCCCAATACGCTATCTTTAATAGGAGCGACGTAAATTGAGCAAATGTGATAGAATTTCGCTGAATTCTCAAATTAACCATAATATAAAATAATCTAATCGGGTCTCTATTTGCCCTACCCTAGAAGTTTAATCGTGCATTCCACTCGTCATTTCATGCGCTTTGAGATGCCGCTAAGCCCAATAAGCCATCTGAAATAGGAGCGACGTAAATTGAACAAATGTGATAGAATTTCGCTGAATTCTTATATTAACCAAAACATAAAATGATGTAATCGGTTCTCTGATTGCCCTATCATAGAAGTTTAATAGTGCATTTTACTCGCCATTCCACGCGCTTTAAGATGCCGCCTAGCCCAGGACGCTATCTGAAATAGGTGCTACGTAAGTTGAACAAATGTGATAGAATTTCGCTGAATTCTTATATTAACCAAAATATAAAATTATCTAATCGGGTCTCTGTTCGCCCTAGCCTAGAAGTTTAATAGTGGATTTTACTCGCCATTCCACGCGTTTTAAGATGCCGCCTAGCTCAGTACGCTATCTGAAATAGGAGCGACCTAAATTGAACGAATGTGATAGAATTTTGCTGAATTCTTAAATTAACCATAATATAAAATGATCTAATCGGGTCTCTGA
The DNA here is from genome assembly GCA_916610135.2 of Macropis europaea. Classification (NCBI taxonomy): domain Eukaryota; kingdom Metazoa; phylum Arthropoda; class Insecta; order Hymenoptera; family Melittidae; genus Macropis; species Macropis europaea. Next base: position 105,009 of record CAKAJE020002096.1, read on the forward strand.
TTGCCCTATCATAGAAGATTAGTAGTGCATTTTACTCGCCATTCCACGCGCTTTAAGATGCCGCCCAGTACGCTATCTGAAATAGGAGCGACGTAAGTTGAACAAATGTGATGGAATTTTGCTGAATTCTTAAATTAACCATAATATAAAATGATCTAATCGGGTCTCTGTTTGCCCTACCCTAGAAGTTTAATAGTGCATTTCACTCGTCACTTCATGCGCTTTGAGATGCCGCTAAGCCCAATAAGCTATTTGAAATAGGAGCGACGTAAATTGAACAAATGTGATAGAATTTCGAAGAATTCTTATGTTAACCAAAATATAAAATGATCTAATCTGGTCTCTGTTCGCCCTAGCCTAGAAGTTTAATAGTGCATTTTGTTCGCCATTTCATGCGCTTTGAGATACCGCTTAACCGAATACGCTATCTGAAATAGGAGCGACGTAAATTGATTAAATGCGATAAAATTTTGCTGACATCTTAAATTAACCATAATATAAAATGATCTAATCGGGTCTCTGATTGACATATCATAGAATTTTAATAGTGCATTTTACTCGCCATTCCACCCGCTTTAAGATGCCGCCTAGCCCATTACGCTATCTGAAATAGGTGCGACGTAAATTGAACAAATGTGATAGAATTTTGCTGAATTCTTAAATTAACCATAATATAAAATGATCTAATCGGGTCTCTGATTGCCCTATCATAGAATTTTAATAGTGCATTTTACTCGCCACTTCATGCGCTTTGAGATGCCGCTTAGCCCAATACGCTGTCTGAAATTGGAGCGACGTAAGTTGAACAAATGTGATAGAATTTCGCTGAAATCTTTTATTAACCATAATGTAAAATGATCTAATCGGGTCTCTGTTCGCCCTAGCCTACAAGTTTAATAGAGCATTTTATTCGCCATTTCATGCGCTTTGAGATGCCGCGTAGCCCAATACGCTATCTGAAATAGGAGCGACGTAAATTGAACAAATGTGATAGAATTTCCCTGAATTCTTATATTAACCTTAATGTAAAATGATCTAATCGGGTCTCTGTTCGCCCTACCCTAGAAGTTTAATAGTGCATTTCAGTCGTCATTTCATGCGCTTTCAGATGCCGCTTAGCCCAATACGCTATCTGAAATAGGAGCGACGTAAATTGAACAAATGTGATAGAATTTCACTGAATTCGTTTATTAACCATAATGTAAAATGATCTAATCGTGTCTCTGATTACCCTATCATAGAACTTTAATAGTGCATTTTATTCGCCATTTCATGCGCTATGAGATGCCGCTTAGCCTAATACGCTATCTGAAATTGGAGCGATATAAGTTGAACAAATGTGATAGAATTTCGCTGAATTCTTTTATTAACCATAATGTAAAATGATCTGATCGGATCTCTGTTCGCCCGAGCCTAGAACTTTAATAGTGCATTTTGTTCGCCATTTCATGCGCTTAGTGATGCCGCTTAGCCCAATACGCTATCTGAAATAGGAGCGACGTAAATTGAACAAATGTGATAGAATTTCCGTGAAATCTTATATTAAACAAAATATAAAATGATCTAATCGGGTCTCTGATTGCCCTATCATAAAAGTTTAGCAGTGCATTTTACTCGCCATTCCACGCGCTTTAAGATGCCGCCTAGCCCAGTACGCTATCTGAAATAGGAGCGACGTAAGTTGAACAGATGTGATAGAATTACGCTGAATCCTTATATTAACCGTAATATAAAATGATCTAATCGGGACTCTGTTTGCCTTATCCTAAAAGATAATAGTGCATTTTTCTCGCCATTTCATGCGCTTTAAGATGCCGCCTAGCCGGGTACGCTATCTGAAATAGGAGCGACGTAAGTTGAACAAATGTGATAGAATTACGCTGAATTCTTATATTAACCGTAATATAAAATGATCTAATCGGGTCTCTGTTTGCCTTATCCTAGAAGTGTAATAGTGCATTTTACTCACCGTTTCATGCGCTTTGAGATGCCGCTTAGCCCAGCACGCTATCTGAAATAGGAGCGACGTAAATTGAACAAATGTGATAGCATTTCCCTGAAATCTTATATTAAACAAAATATAAAATGATCTAATCGGGTTTCTGATTGCCCTATCATAAAAGTTTAGCAGTGCATTTTACTCGCCATTTCATGCGCTTTGAGATGCCGCCTAGCCCAGTACGCCATCGAGAAATAGCAGCGACGTAAGTTGAACGAATGTGATAGAATTACGCTGAATTCTTATATTAACCGTAATATAAAATGATCTAAACGGGTCTCTGTTTGCCTTATCCTAGAAGTTTAATATTGCATTTTACTCGCTATTTCATGCGCTTTGAGTTGCCGCCTAGCCCAGTACGCTACGTGAAATAGGAGCGACGTAAATTGAACAAATGTGGTAGAATTTTGCTGAATTCTAAAATTAACCATATTATAAAATGATCTAATCGGGTATGTGTTTGCCCTACCCTAGAAGCTTAATAGTGCATTTTACTCGCCATTTCATGCGCTTTGAGCTGCCGCTTAGCCCAATGCGCTATCTGAAATAGGAGCGACGTAAGTTGAACAAATGTGATAGAATTACGCTAAATTCTTATATTAACCGTAATATAAAATGATCTAATCGGGTCTCTGTTTGCCGTATCATAGAAGTTTGATAGTGCATTTTACTCGACATTTAATTTGCTTTGCGGTGCCGCATAGCCCAATACGCTATCTGGAATAGGAGCGACGTAAATTGAACAAATGTGATAGAATTTCCCTGAATTCTTATATTAACATTAATGTAAAATGATCTAATCGGGTCTCTGTTCGCCCTATCATAGTAGTTTTATAGTGCATTTCACTCGCCATTCCACGCGCTTTAAGATGCCGCCTAGCCCAGTACGCTATCTGAAATAGGAGCGACGTAAATTGAACAAATGTGATAGAATTTCGCTGAATTCTTAAATTAACCATAATATAAAATGATCTAATCGGGTCTCTGTTTGCCCTATCCTAGAAGTTTAATAGTGCATTTCACTCGTCATTTTATGCGCTTTGAGATGCCGCTAATCACAATAAGCTATCTGTAATAGGAGCGACGTAAATTGAACAAATGTGATAGAATTTCGCTGAATTCTTATATTAACCAAAATATAAAATGATCTAATCGGGTCTCTGATTGCCCTATCATAGAAGTTTAGCAGTGCATTTTACTCGCCATTCCACGCGCTTTAAGATGCTGCCTAGCCCAGTACGCTATCTGATATAGGAGCGACGTAAGTTGAACAAATGTAATAGAATTACGCCGCATTCTTATATTAACCGTAATATAAAACGATCTAATCGGGTCTCTGTTTGTCTTATCCTACAAGTTTAACAGTGCATTATACTCGCCATTTCATGCGCTTTGAGATGCCGCATTGCCCAATACGCTATCTGAAATGGGAGCGACGTAAATTGAACAAATGTGATAGAATTTCCGGGAATCCTTACATTAACCTTAATGTAAAATGATCTAATCGGGTCTCTATTCGCCCTACCATGGAAGTCTAGTGGTGTATTTCACTCGCCATTTCATGCGCTTTGAGATGCCGCTTAGCCCAATACGCTATCTGAAATAGGAGCGACGTAAATTGAACAAATGTGATAGAATTTCGCTGAATTCTTATATTAACCAAAATATAAAATTATCTAATCGGGTCTCTGTTCGCCCTAGCCTAGAAGCTTAATAGTGGATTTTACTCGCCATTCCACGCGTTTTAAGATGCAGCCTAGCTCAGTACGATATCTGAAATAGGAGCGACCTAAATTGAACGAATGTGATAGAATTTTGCTGAATTCTTAAATTAACCATAATATAAAATGATCTAATCGGGTCTCTGCTTACCCTACCCTAGAAGTTTAATAGTGCATTTTACTCGGCATGTCATGCGCTTTGAGATGCCGCTTTGCCCAATACGCTATCTGAAATAGGAGCGACGTAAATTCAACGAATGTGATAGAATTTCGCTGAATTCTTAAATTAACCATAATATAAAATGATCTAATCGGGTCTCTGTTTGCCCTACCCTAGAACTTTAATAGTGCATTTTACTCACCATTTCATGCGCTTTGGAATGCCGCTTAGCCCAATACGCTATCTGAAATAGGAGCGACGTAAATGGAACAAATGTGATAGAATTTCGCTGAATTCTTTTATTAACCAAAATGTAAAATGATCTAATCGGGTCTCTGTTCGCCCTAGCCTAGAAGTTTAATAGTGCATTTTAGTCGTCATTTCATGCGCTTTGAGATGCCGCTTAGACCAATACGCTATCTGAAATAGGAGCGACGTAAATTGAACAAATGTGATAGAATTTCCCTGAAATCTTATATTAAACAAAATATAAAATGATCTAATCGGGTCTCTGATTGCCCTATCATAGAAGATTAGTAGTGCATTTTACTCGCCATTCCACGCGCTTTAAGATGCCGCCCAGTACGCTATCTGAAATAGGAGCGACGTAAGTTGAACAAATGTGATGGAATTTTGCTGAATTCTTAAATTAACCAGAATATAAAATGATCTAATCGGGTCTCTGTTTGCCCTACCCTAGAAGTTTAATAGTGCATTTCACTCGACACTTCATGCGCTTTGAGATGCCGCTAAGCCCAATAAGCTATCTGAAATAGGAGCGACGTAAATTGAACAAATGTGATAGAATTTCGCAGAATTCTTATGTTAACCAAAATATAAAATGATCTAATCTGGTCTCTGTTCGCCCTAGCCTAGAAGTTTAATAGTGCATTTTGTTCGCCATTTCATGCGCTTTGAGATACCGCTTAGCCCAATACGCTATCTGAAATAGGAGCGACGGAAATTGAACAAATGTGATAGAATTTCCCTGAAATCTTATATTAATCAAAATATAAAATGATCTAATCGGGTCTCTGATTGCTCTATCATAGAAGTTTGGTAGTGCATTTAACTCGCCCTTCCACGCGCTTTAAGATGCCGCATAGCCCAGTACGCTATCCGAAATAGGAGCGACGTAAGATGAACAAATGTGATAGAATTACGCTGAATTCTTCTATTAACCGTAATATAAAATGATCTAATCGGGTCTCTGTTTGCCTTATCCTAGAAGTTTAATAGTGCATTTCACTCGCCATTTCATGCGCTTTGAAATGCTGCTTAGCCCAATACGCTATCTGAAATAGGAGCGACGTAAACTGAACAAATGTGATAGAACTTCGCTGAATTCTTAAATTAACCATAATATAAAATGATCTAATCGGGTCGCTGTTTGCCCTACCCTAGAAGTTTAATAGTGCATTTTATTCGCCATTTCGTGCGCTTTGAGATGCCGCATAGCCCAATACGCTATCTGAAATAGGAGCGACGTAAATTGAACAAATGTGATAGAATTTCGCTGAATTCTCAAATTAACCATAATATAAAATAATCTAATCGGGTCTCTATTTGCCCTACCCTAGAAGTTTAATCGTGCATTTCACTCGTCATTTCATGCGCTTTGAGATGCCGCTAAGCCCAATAAGCCATCTGAAATAGGAGCGACGTAAATTGAACAAATGTGATAGAATTTCGCTGAATTCTTATATTAACCAAAACATAAAATGATGTAATCGGTTCTCTGATTGCCCTATCATAGAAGTTTAATAGTGCATTTTACTCGCCATTCCACGCGCTTTAAGATGCCGCCTAGCCCAGGACGCTATCTGAAATAGGTGCTACGTAAGTTGAACAAATGTGATAGAATTTCGCTGAATTCTTATATTAACCAAAATATAAAATTATCTAATCGGGTCTCTGTTCGCCCTAGCCTAGAAGTTTAATAGTGGATTTTACTCGCCATTCCACGCGTTTTAAGATGCCGCCTAGCTCAGTACGCTATCTGAAATAGGAGCGACCTAAATTGAACGAATGTGATAGAATTTTGCTGAATTCTTAAATTAACCATAATATAAAATGATCTAATCGGGTCTCTGATTGCCCTATCATAGAATTTTAATAGTGCATTTTACTCGCCACTTCATGCGCTTTGAGATGCCGCTTAGCCCAATACGCTGTCTGAAATTGGAGCGACGTAAGTTGAACAAATGTGATAGAATTTCGCTGAAATCTTTTATTAACCATAATGTAAAATGATCTAATCGGGTCTCTGTTCGCCCTAGCCTACAAGTTTAATAGAGCATTTTATTCGCCATTTCATGCGCTTTGAGATGCCGCGTAGCCCAATACGCTATCTGAAATAGGAGCGACGTAAATTGAACAAATGTGATAGAATTTCCCTGAATTCTTATATTAACCTTAATGTAAAATGATCTAATCGGGTCTCTGTTCGCCCTACCCTAGAAGTTTAATAGTGCATTTCAGTCGTCATTTCATGCGCTTTCAGATGCCGCTTAGCTCAATACGCTATCTGAAATAGGAGCGACGTAAATTGAACAAATGTGATAGAATTTCACTGAATTCGTTTATTAACCATAATGTAAAATGATCTAATCGTGTCTCTGATTACCCTATCATAGAACTTTAATAGTGCATTTTATTCGCCATTTCATGCGCTTTGAGATGCCGCTTAGCCTAATACGCTATCTGAAATTGGAGCGATATAAGTTGAACAAATGTGATAGAATTTCGCTGAATTCTTTTATTAACCATAATGTAAAATGATCTGATCGGATCTCTGTTCGCCCGAGCCTAGAACTTTAATAGTGCATTTTGTTCGCCATTTCATGCGCTTAGTGATGCCGCTTAGCCCAATACGCTATCTGAAATAGGAGCGACGTAAATTGAACAAATGTGATAGAATTTCCGTGAAATCTTATATTAAACAAAATATAAAATGATCTAATCGGGTCTCTGATTGCCCTATCATAAAAGTTTAGCAGTGCATTTTACTCGCCATTCCACGCGCTTTAAGATGCCGCCTAGCCCAGTACGCTATCTGAAATAGGAGCGACGTAAGTTGAACAGATGTGATAGAATTACGCTGAATCCTTATATTAACCGTAATATAAAATGATCTAATCGGGACTCTGTTTGCCTTATCCTAAAAGATAATAGTGCATTTTTCTCGCCATTTCATGCGCTTTAAGATGCCGCCTAGCCGGGTACGCTATCTGAAATAGGAGCGACGTAAGTTGAACAAATGTGATAGAATTACGCTGAATTCTTATATTAACCGTAATATAAAATGATCTAATCGGGTCTCTGTTTGCCTTATCCTAGAAGTGTAATAGTGCATTTTACTCACCGTTTCATGCGCTTTGAGATGCCGCTTAGCCCAGCACGCTATCTGAAATAGGAGCGACGTAAATTGAACAAATGTGATAGCATTTCCCTGAAATCTTATATTAAACAAAATATAAAATGATCTAATCGGGTTTCTGATTGCCCTATCATAAAAGTTTAGCAGTGCATTTTACTCGCCATTTCATGCGCTTTGAGATGCCGCCTAGCCCAGTACGCCATCGAGAAATAGCAGCGACGTAAGTTGAACGAATGTGATAGAATTACGCTGAATTCTTATATTAACCGTAATATAAAATGATCTAAACGGGTCTCTGTTTGCCTTATCCTAGAAGTTTAATATTGCATTTTACTCGCTATTTCATGCGCTTTGAGTTGCCGCCTAGCCCAGTACGCTACGTGAAATAGGAGCGACG
>CAKAJE020002097.1:0-28793 GCA_916610135.2 Macropis europaea
AGATGCCGCTTAGCCCAATACGCTATCTGCAATAGGAGCGACATAAATTGAACAATTGTGATAGAATTACGCAGAATTCTTATATTAACCATAATATAAAATGATCTAATCGGGTCTCTGTTTGCCCTACCCTAGAAGTTTAACAGTGCATTTGACTCGACATTTCATGCGCTTTAAGGTGCCGTCTAGTCCAATCCGCTACCTGAAATTGGAGCAGCGTAAATTGAATAAATGTGATAGAGTTACGCAGAATTCTTATATAAACCATAATATAAAATGATCTCATCGGGTCTCTGATTGCCCTATCAAAGAAGTTTAGTACGGCATTTTACTCGTCACGCCATGCGCTTTAAGGTGCCGCTTAGTCAAATACGCTATCTGAAATGGGAGCGACGTAAATTGAACAAGTGTGATAGAATTACGCAGAATCCTTATATTAACCTTAATTTAAAATGACCTAATCGTATCTCTGATTGCCCTATCCGAGAAGTTTAGCAGTGCATTTTACTCGTCATTTCATGCGCTTTAAGATGCCGGATCGACCAATACGCTATCTGAAATAGGAGCGACGTAAATTGAACAAATGTGATAGAATTACGCAGAATTCTTACATTAGTCATAATATAATACGCTCCATCCGCGTCTCTGATTGACCAATCATAGAAGGTTAGGAGTGCATTTTACTCGTCATTCCACGCGCTTTAAGATGCCGCATAGCCCAATATACTATCAGAAATAGGAGCGACGTAATTTGAACAAGTGTGATAGAATTACGCTGAATTCTTATATTAACCATAATATAAGATGACCTAATCGGGCCTCTGATTGCCCTGTCAGAGGAGTTTAGTAGTGCATTTTACTCGACATTTCATGCGATTTAAGATGCCTCCTAGCCCAATACGCTATCTGAAATAGGGGCGACGTAAATTGAACAAATGTGATAGAATTACGCAGAATTCTTATATAAACCATAATATAATACGATCCATCCGGGTCTCTGATTGCCCTATCATAGAAGTTTGATAGTGCATTTTAGTCGTCATTTCATGCGCTGTAAGGTGCCGCCTAGCCCAATACGCTATCTGAAATAGGAGCGACGTAAATTGAATAAACGTGATAGAATTTTGCTGAATTCTTATATTAACCATAATATAATACGATGTAGTCGGGTCTCTGATTGCCCTATCATAGAAGTATAAAAGTGCATTTTACTCGTCATTTCATGCGCTTTAAGATGCCGAATCGCCCAATACGCTCTCTGAAATAGGAACGACGTAAATTGAACAAATGTGATAGAATTACGCAAGAATTCTTATAATAACCATAATATAATACGATGTATTCGGGACTCTGATTGCCCTATCATAGAAGTTTAATAGTGCATTTTTACTCGTCCTTTCATGTGCTTTAAGGTGCCGCCTAACCCAATACGCTATCTGAAATTGGAGCAGCGTAAATTGAATAAATGTGATAGAGTTACGTAGAATTCTTATATAAACCATAATATAAAATGATCTCATCGGGTCTCTGATTGCCCTATCAAAGAAGTTTAGTACTGCATTTTACTCGTCATGCCATGCGCATTAAGGTGCCGCTTAGCCCAATGCGCTATCTGAAATGGGAGCGACGAAAATTGAACAAATGTGATAAAATTACGTTGAATTCTTATATTAACAATAATACAAAATGATCTAATCGGGTCTCTGATTGCACTGTCATAGAAGTTTACTAGTGCATTTTACTCGACATTTCATGCGCTTTAAGGTATCGCCTAGTCCAATACGCTATCTGAAATAGGAGCGACACAAATTGAACAAATGTGATAGAAGCACGCAGAATTCTTATATTAAACATAATATAATACGATCTATCCGGGTCTCTGATTGCCCTATCATAGAAGTTTAATAGTGCATTTTACTCGACATTTCATGCGCTTTAAGATGCCACCCAGCCCAATACGCTATCTGAAATAGGGGCGACGTAAATTGAACAAATGTGATAGAATTACGCAGAATTCTTACATTAGTCATAATATAATACGCTCCATCCGCGTCTCTGATTGACCTATCATAGAAGGTTAGGAGTGCATTTTACTCGTCATTCCACGCGCTTTAAGATGCCGCATAGCCCAATATACTATCTGAAATAGGAGCGACGTAATTTGAACAAGTGTGATAGAATTAAGCTGAATTCTTATATTAACCATAATATAAGATGACCTAATCGGGTCTCTGATTGCCCTGTCAGAGGAGTTTAGTAGTGCATTTTACTCGACATTTCATGCGCTTTAAGATGCCACCTAGCCCAATACGCTATCTGAAATAGGGGCGACGTAAATTGAACAAATGTGATAGAATTACGCAGAATTCTTATATAAACCATAATATAATACGATCCATCCGGGTCTCTGATTGCCCTATCATAGAAGTTTGATAGTGCATTTTACTCGTCATTTCATGCCCTTTAAGGTGCCGCCCAGTCCAATACGCTATCTGAAATAGGAGCGACACAAATTGAAAAAATGTGATAGGAGTACGCAGAATTCTTATATTAACCATAATATAAAATGAACTAATCGGGTCTCAGATTGCACTATCATAGAAGGTTAGTAGTGCATTTTACTCGCCATTCCATGTGCTTTTAGATGCCGCCTAACCCAATACGCTATCTGAAATAGGAGCGACGTAAATTGAACAAATGTGTTACAATTTCGCTTAATTCTTATATTAACCATAATATAAAATTATCTAATCAGGTCTCTGATTGCCCTATCGTAGAAGGTTAGTAGTGCATTTTACTCGTCAGTTGATGCGCTTTAAGGTGCCGCCTAGTCCAATACGCTATCTGAAATAGGAGCGACATAAATTGCACAAATGTGATAGAATTACGCAGAATTCTTATATTAACAATAATATAAAATGATCTAATCGGGTCTCTGATTGCCCTATCATAGAAGTTTAATAGTGCGTATTACTCGTCATTTCATGCGCTTTAAGATGCCGCCTAGCACAATACGCTATCTGAAATAGAAGCGACATAAATTGAACAAATGTGATAGAATTACGCAGAATTCTTATATTAACCATAATATGTTACGATCTACTCGGTTCTCTGATTGCCCTATCATATTAGTTTAATAGTGCATTTTACTCGTCATTTCATGCGCTTTAAGGTGCCGTCTAGCCCAATACGCTATCTCAAATAGGGGCGACGTAAATTGAGTAAATGTGATAGAGTTACGCAGAATTCTTATATTAACCATAATATAAAATTATATAATCGGGTCTCTGTTTGCCCTACCCTAGAAGTTTAATAGTGCATTTTACTCGACATTTCATGCGCTTTAAGATGCCACCTAGTCCAAAACGCTATCTGAAATTGGAGCTACGTAAATTGAACAGACGTGATAGAATTACGCAGAATTCATATATTAACCATAATATAATACGATGTATTCGGGTCTCTGATTGCCCTATCATAGAGGTTTAAAAGTGCATTTTACTCGTCATTTCATGCGCTTTAAGATGCCGAATCGCCCAATACGCTATCTAAATAGGAGCGACGTAAATTGAACAAATGTGATAGAATTTTGCTGAATTCTTATATTAACCATAATATAATATGATCTATTCGGGTCTCTGATTGTCCTATCATAGAAGTTTAATAGTGCATTTCACTCCTCAATTCATGCGCTTTAAGGTGCCGCCTAGCCCAGTACGCTATCTCAAATAGGGGCGACGTAAATTGAATAAATGTGATAGAGTTACGCAGAATTCTTATATTAACCATAATTTAAAATGATCTAATCGGGACTCTGATTGCGCTATCATAGAAGTTTAATAGCGCATTTTACTCGTCATTTCATGCGCTTTAAGGTGCCGCCTAGCCCAGTACGCTATCTCAAATAGGGGCGACGTAAATTGAGTAAATGTGATAGAGTTACGCAGAATTCTTATATTAACCATAATATAAAATGATATAATCGGGTCTCTGTTTGCCCTACCCTAGAAGTTTAATAGTGCATTTTACTCGACATTTCATGCGCTTTAAGATGCCACCTAGTCCAAAACGCTATCTGAAATGGGAGCGACGTAAATTGAATAAACGTGATAGAATTTTGCTGAATTCTTATATTAACCATAATATAATGCGATGTATTCGGGTCTCTGATTGCCCTATCATAGAAGTATAGAAGTGCATTTAACTCGTCATTTCATGCGCTTTAAGATGCCGAATCGCCCAATACGCTATCTGAAATAGGAACGACGTAAATTGAACAAATGTGATAGAATTACGCAAGAATTCTTATAATAACCATAATATAATACGATGTATTCGGGACTCTGATTGCCCCATCAAAGAAGTTTAGTACTGCATTTTACTCGTCATGCCATGCGCTTTAAGGTGCCGCTTAGCCCAATGCGCTATCTGAAATGGGAGCGACGAAAATTGTACAAATGTGATAAAATTACGTTGAATTCTTATATTAACAATAATACAAAATGATCTAATCGGGTCTCTGATTGCACTGTCATAGAAGTTTACTAGTGCATTTTACTCGACATTTCATGCGCTTTAAGGTATCGCCTAGTCCAATACGCTATCTGAAACAGGAGCGACACAAATTGAACAAATGTGATAGAAGCACGCAGAATTCTTATATTAAACATAATATAATACGATCTATCCGGGTCTCTGATTGCCCTATCATAGAAGTTTAATAGTGCATTTTACTCGACATTTCATGCGCTTTAAGATGCCACACAGCCCAATACGCTATCTGAAATAGGGGCGACGTAAATTGAACAAATGTGATAGAATTACGCAGAATTCTTACATTAGTCATAATATAATACGCTCCATCCGCGTCTCTGATTGACCTATCATAGAAGGTTAGGAGCGCATTTTACTCGTCATTCCACGCGCTTTAAGATGCCGCATAGCCCAATATACTATCTGAAATAGGAGCGACGTAATTTGAACAAGTGTGATAGAATTACACTGAATTCTTATATTAACCATAATATAAGATGACCTAATCGGGTCTCTGATTGCCCTGTCAGAGGAGTTTAGTAGTGCATTTTACTCGTCATTTCATGCGCTTTAAGATGCCACCTAGCCCAATACGCTATCTGAAATAGGGGCGACGTAAATTGAACAAATGTGACAGCATTACGCAGAATTCTTATATAAACCATAATATAATACGATCCATCCGGGTCTCTGATTGCCCTATCGTAGAAGTTTAATAGTGCATTTTACTCGACATTTCATGCGCTTTAAGATGCCACCTAGTCCAAAACGCTATCTGAAATTGGAGCTACGTAAATTGAACAGACGTGATAGAATTACGCAGAATTCATATATTAATCATAATATAATACGATGTATTCTGGTCTCTGATTGCCCTATCATAGAAGTTTAAAAGTGCATTTTACTCGTCATTTCATGCGCTTTAAGATGCCGAATCGCCCAATACGCTATCTAAATAGGAGCGACGTAAATTGAACAAATGTGATAGAATTTTGCTGAATTCTTACATTAACCATAATATAATATGATCTATTCGGGTCTCTGATTGCCCTATCATATAAGTTTAATAGTGCATTTCACTCCTCATTTCATGCGCTTTAAGGTGCCGCCTAGCCCAACACGCTATCTGAAATAGGAGCGACGTAAGTTGAACAAATGTGATAGAATTTTGCTGAATTCTTATATTAACCATAATATAATATGATCTATTCGGGTCTCTGATTGCCCTATCATAGAAGTTTAATAGTGCATTTTCACTCGTCATTTCATGCGCTTTAAGGTGCCGCCTAGCCCAGTACGCTATCTGAAATAGGGGCGACGTAAATTGAATAAATGTGATAGAATTACGCAGAATTCTTATATTAACCATAATTTAAGATGATCTAATCGGGTCTCTGATTGCCCTGTCACAGAAGTTCAGCAGTGCATTTTACTCGTCATTTCATGCGCTTTAAGATGCCGCTTAGCCCAATACGCTATCTGAAATAGGAGCGACATAAATTGAACAAATGTGATAAAATTACGTTCAATTCTTATATTAACAATAATACAAAATGATCTAATCGGGTCTCTGATTGCACTGTCATAGAAGTTTACTAGTGCATTTTACTCGACATTTCATGCGCTTTAAGATGCCACCTAGCCCAATACGCTATCTGAAATAGGGGCGACGTAAATTGAACAAATGTGATAGAGTAACGCAGAATTCTTATATTAACCATAATATAAAATGATCTAATCGGGTCTCTGTTTGCCCTACCCTAGAAGTTTAATAGTGCATTTTACTCGACATTTCATGCGCTTTAAGATGCCACCTAGTCCAAAACGCTATCTGAAATGGGAGCGACGTAAATTGAACAAGTGTGATAGAATTACGCAGAATTCTTATATTAACCATAATTTAAAATGACCTAATCGTATCTCTGATTGCCCTATCCGAGAAGTTTAGTAGTGCATTTTACTCGACATTTCATGCGCTTTAAGATGCCGAATCGACCAATACGCTATCTGAAATAGGAGCGACGTAAATTGAACAAATGTGATAGAATTACGCAACAATTCTTATATTAACCATAATTTAAAATGATCTAATCGGGACTCTGATTGCGCTATCATAGAAGTTTAATAGCGCATTTTACTCGTCATTTCATGCGCTTTAAGACGCCGCCTAGCCCAATACGCTACCTGAACTAGGAGCGACGTAAATTGAACAAATGTGATAAAATTATGCAGAATTCTTATATTAACCATAATATAAAATGATCTAATTGGGTCTCTGTTTGCCCTACCCTAGAAGTTTAATAGTGCATTTGACTCGACATTTCGTGCGCCTTAAGATGCCAACAAGCCCAATACGCTATCTCTAAATAGGAGCGACGTAAATTGAACAAATGTGACAGAATTACGCAGAATTCTTATCTTAAACATAATATTATACGATCTATCCGGTTCTCTGATTGCCCTATCATAGAAGTTTAATAGTGCATGTTACTCGTCATTTCATGCGCTTTAAGGAGCCGCCTAGCCCAATACGCTATCTGAAATAGTAGCGACATAAATTGAACAAGTGTGATAGAATTACGCTGAATTCTTATATTAACCATAATATAAGATGACCTAATCGGGTCTCCGATTGCCCTGTCAGAGGAGTTTAGTAGTACATTTTACTCGACATTTCATGCGCTTTAAGATGCCACCTAGCCCAATACGCTATCTGAAATAGGGGCGACGTAAATTGAACAAATGTGATAGAATTACGCAGAATTCTTATATAAACCATAATATAATACGATCCATCCGGGTCTCTGATTGCCCTATCATAGAAGATTGATAGTGCAGTTTAGTCGTCATTTCATGCGCTTTAAGGTGCCGCCTAGCCCAATACGCTATTTGAAATAGGGCGACGTAAATTGACCAAATGTGATAAAATTACGCTGAATTCTTATATTAACCATAATATAAAATGATCTAATCGGGTCTCTGTTTGCCCTACCCTAGAAGTTTAATAGTGCATTTTACTCGACATTTCATGCGCTTTAAGATGCCACCTAGTCCAAAACGCTATCTGAAATTGGAGCTACGTAAATTGAATAAATGTGATAGAATTACGCAGAATTCATATATTAACCATAATATAATACGATGTATTCGGGTCTCTGATTGCCCTATCACAGAAGTTTAATACTGCATTTTACTCGTCATTTCATGTGCTTTAAGGTGCCGCCTAGCCCAACACGCTATCTGAAATAGGAGCGACGTAAATTGAACAAATGTGATAGAATTTTGCTGAATTCTTATATTAACCATAATATAATATGATCTATTCGGGTCTCTGATTGCCCTATCATAGAAGTTTAATAGTGCATTTCACTCGTCATTTCATGCGCTTTAAGGTGCCGCCTAGCCCAGTACGCTATCTGAAATAGGGGCGACGTAAATTGAATAAATGTGATAGAATTACGCAGAATTCTTATATTAACCATAATTTAAGATGATCTAATCGGGTCTCTGATTGCCCTGTCACAGAAGTTCAGCAGTGCATTTTACTCGTCATTTCATGCGCTTTAAGATGCCGCTTAGCCCAATACGCTATCTGAAATAGGAGCGACATAAATTGAACAAATGTGATAAAATTACGTTGAATTCTTATATTAACAATAATACAAAATGATCTAATCGGGTCTCTGATTGCACTGTCATAGAAGTTTACTAGTGCATTTTACTCGACATTTCATGCGCTTTAAGATGCCACCTAGCCCAATACGCTATCTGAAATAGGGGCGACGTAAATTGAACAAATGTGATAGAGTTACGCAGAATTCTTATATTAACCATAATATAAAATGATCTAATCGGGTCTCTGTTTGCCCTACCCTAGAAGTTTAATAGTGCATTTTACTCGACATTTCATGCGCTTTAAGATGCCACCTAGTCCAAAACGCTATCTGAAATGGGAGCGACGTAAATTGAACAAGTGTGATAGAATTACGCAGAATTCTTATATTAACCATAATTTAAAATGACCTAATCGTATCTCTGATTGCCCTATCCGAGAAGTTTAGTAGTGCATTTTACTCGACATTTCATGCGCTTTAAGATGCCGAATCGACCAATACGCTATCTGAAATAGGAGCGACGTAAATTGAACAAATGTGATAGAATTACGCAAGAATTCTTATATTAACCATAATTTAAAATGATCTAATCGGGACTCTGATTGCGCTATCATAGAAGTTTAATAGCGCATTTTACTCGTAATTTCATGCGCTTTAAGACGCCGCCTAGCCCAATACGCTACCTGAACTAGGAGCGACGTAAATTGAACAAATGTGATAAAATTATGCAGAATTCTTATATTAACCATAATATAAAATGATCTAATTGGGTCTCTGTTTGCCCTACCCTAGAAGTTTAATAGTGCATTTGACTCGACATTTCGTGCGCCTTAAGATGCCAACAAGCCCAATACGCTATCTCTAAATAGGAGCGACGTAAATTGAACAAATGTGACAGAATTACGCAGAATTCTTATCTTAAACATAATATTATACGATCTATCCGGTTCTCTGATTGCCCTATCATAGAAGTTTAATAGTGCATGTTACTCGTCATTTCATGCGCTTTAAGGAGCCGCCTAGCCCAATACGCTATCTGAAATAGTAGCGACATAAATTGAACAAGTGTGATAGAATTACGCTGAATTCTTATATTAACCATAATATAAGATGACCTAATCGGGTCTCTGATTGCCCTGTCAGAGGAGTTTAGTAGTGCATTTTACTCGACATTTCATGCGCTTTAAGATGCCACCTAGCCCAATACGCTATCTGAAATAGGGGCGACGTAAATTGAACAAATGTGATAGAATTACGCAGAATTCTTATATAAACCATAATATAATACGATCCATCCGGGTCTCTGATTGCCCTATCATAGAAGATTGATAGTGCAGTTTAGTCGTCATTTCATGCGCTTTAAGGTGCCGCCTAGCCCAATACGCTATCTGAAATAGGAGCGACACAAATTGAAAAAATGTGATAGAAGTACGCAGAATTCATATATTAACCATAATATAAAATGATCTAATCGGGTCTCAGATTGCACTATCATAGAAGGTTAGTAGTGCATTTTACTCGCCATTCCATGTGCTTTTAGATGCCGCCTAACCCAATACGCTATCTGAAATAGGAGCGACGTAAATTGAACAAATGTGATACAATTTCGCTTAATTCTTATATTAACCATAATATGAAATAATCCAATCGGGTCTCTGTTTGCCCTATCATAGAAGTTTGATAGTGCATTATACTCGTCATTTCATGCGCTTTAAGGTCCCGCTTAGCCCAATACGCTATCTGAAATAGGGGCGACGTAAATTGAGCAAATGTGGTTCAATTACGCTGCATTCTTATATTAACCATAATATAAAATGATCTAATCTGGTCTCCGATTGCCCTATCCGAGAAGGTTAACAGCGCATTTTACTCGTCATTTCATTCGCTTTAAGGTGCCGCCTAGCCCAATACGCTATCTGAAATTGGAGCTACGTAAATTGAACAAGTGTAATAAAGTTTCGCTGAATTCTTAAATTAACCATAATATAAAATGATCTAATCGGGTCTCTGAGTGCCCTATCATAGAAGTTTAATAGTGCATTTTGCACGGCATTTCATGCGCTTTAAGATGCCGCCTCGCCCAATACGCTATCTGAAATAGGAGCGTCGTAAATTGAACAAATGCGATACAATTACGCAGAATTCTTATATGAACCATAATATAAAATGATCTAGTCGGGTCCCTGTTTGCCCTACCCTAGAAGTTTAATAGTGCATTTCACTCGACATTTCATGCGCTTTAAGATGCCAACTATCCCAATACGCTATATGAAATTGGAGCTACGTAAATTGAACAAACGTGATAGAATTACGCAGAATTCTTATATTAATCAAAACATAAGATTACCTTATCGGGTCTCTGATTGCCCTATCCTAGAAGTTTAGTAGTGCATTTTAGTGGACATTGCAGTCGCTTTAAGATGCCGCTTAGCCCAATACGCTACCTGAAGTAGGAGCGACATAAATTCAACAAATGTGATAGAATTACGCAGAATTCTTATATTAACCATAATATAATTGGATCTATTCGGGTCTCCGATTGCCCTATCATCGAAGTTTAATAGTGCATTTAACTCGCCATTTCATGCGCTTTAAGTTGCTGCTTAGCCCAATACGCTATCTGAAATAGGAGCGACGTGAATTGTACAAATGCGAGAGAATTACGCAGAATTCTTATATTGACCATATTATAAGATGACCTAATCGGGTCTCTGATTGCCCTACCCTAGGAGTTTAGTAGTGCATTTTACTCGACATTCCATCCGCTCTAAGATACCGCTTAGCACAATACGCTATCTGAAATTGGAGATACGTAAATTGAACAAGTGTGATAGAATTACGGTGAATTCTTATATTAATCATAATATAAGATGACCTAATCGGGTTTCTGATTGCCCTATCCGAGAAGGTTAATAGCGCATTTTACTCGTCATTCCATTCGCTTTAAGGTGCCGCCTAGCCCAATACGCTATCTGAAATTGGAACTACGTAAATTGAACAAGTGTCATAAAGTTTCGCTGAATTCTTAAATTAACCATAATATAAAATGATCTAATCGAGTCTCTGATTACCCTATCATAGAAGCTTAATAGTGCATTTTATTCGTCATTTCATGCGATTTAAGGTGCCGCTTAGCCCAATACGCTATCCGAAATAGGCGCGACGTAAATTGAACAAATGTGAGAGAATTACGCTGAATTCTTATATTAACAATAATATGAAATGATATAATCGGGTCTCTGATTGCCGTATAATAGAAGTTTAATAGTGCATTTTACTCGTCAGTCCATGCGCTTTACGGTCCCGCTTATCCCAATACGCTATCTGAAATAGGAGCGACGTAAATTGAACAAATGTGTTAGAATTTCGTTGAATTCTTATAGTAACCATAATTTAAAATGATCTAATCGGGTCTCTGATTGGCCTATCATAGAAGTTCGATAGTGCATTTTACTCGTCGTCTAATGCGCTTTAAGGTGCCGCTCAGCCCAATACGCTATCTGAAATAGGAGTGGCGTAATTTGAACATATGTGATAGAATTTAGCTGAATTCTTATATTAACGATAATATAAAATGATCTAATCGGGTCTCTGACAGCCCTTTCATAGAAGGTTAGTAGTGCATTTTACTCGTCATTTCATGCGCTTTAAGGTGCCGTCTATCCCAATCCGCTATCTGAAATTGGAGATACGTAAATTTAACAAACGTGATAGAATTACGCTGAATTCTTATATTAATCAAAACATAAGATGACCTTATTGGGTCTCTGATGGCCTATCCTAGAAGTTTAGTAGTGCATTTTACTCGCCATTTCGTGCGCTTCAAGGTGCCGCTTAGCCCAATACGCTATATGAAATAGGAGCGACATTAATTGAACAAATGTGATAGAATTTCGCTGAATTCTTATATTAACAATAATATAAAATCATCTAATCGGGTCTCTGATTGCCCTATCAAAGAAGTTCAGTAAAGCATTTTACTTGACAGTTCATGCGCTTTAAGGTGCCGCCGAGCCCAATACGCTGTCTGAAATAGGAGCGACATAAATTGAACAAATGTGATAGAAATACGCAGAATTCTTATATTAACCATAATATAGAATGATCTAATCTTGTCTGTGATTGCCCTATCATAGAAGTTTATCAGTGCATTTTACTCGACATTACATGCGCTATAAGATGCCGCTTAGCCCAATACGCTATCTGAAGTAGGAGCGACGGAAATTGAACAAACGTGATAGAATTACGCAGAAGTATTATATTAACCATAACATAATATGATCTATTTGGGTCTCTGATTTCCCTATCATAGAAGGTTAGTAGTGCATTTTACTCATCATTCCACGCGCTTTAAGATGCCGCCTAGCCCAATATACTATCTGAAATAGGAGCGTCGTAAATTGAACAAATGTGATAGAATTACGCAGAATTCTTATATTAACCATAATATAGAATGATCTAATCGGGTCTCTGATTGCCCTACCATAGAAGTTTAATAGTCCATTTTACTCATCTTTTCATGCGCTTTACGGTCCCGCTTAGGCCAATACGCTATCTGAAATAGGACCGAAGTAAATTGAACAAATGTGTTAGAATTTCGTTGAATTCTTATATTAACCATAATTTAAAATGATCTAATCGGGTCTCTGAATGGCCTATCATAGAAGGTTGATAGTGCATTTTACTCGTCGTTTAATGCGCTTAAAGGTGCCGAGCCGCCTAGCCCAATACGCAATCTGAAGTTGGAGCAAAGTAAATTGAACAAATGTGATAGAATTTCGCTGAATTCTTATATTAACAATAATATAAAATCATCTAATCGGGTCTCTGATTGCCCTATCAAAGAAGTTCAGTAAAGCATTTTACTTGACAGTTCATGCGCTTTAAGGTGCCGCCGAGCCCAATACGCTGTCTGAAATAGGAGCGACATAAATTGAACAAATGTGATAGAATTACGCAGAATTCTTATATTAACCATAATATAGAATGATCTAATCTTGTCTGTGATTGCCCTATCATAGAAGTTTATCAGTGCATTTTACTCGACATTACATGCGCTATAAGATGCCGCTTAGCCCAATACGCTATCTGAAGTAGGAGCGACGGAAATTGAACAAACGTGATAGAATTACGCAGAAGTATTATATTAACCATATCATAATATGATCTATTTGGGTCTCTGATTTCCCTATCATAGAAGGTTAGTAGTGCATTTTACTCATCATTCCACGCGCTTTAAGATGCCGCCTAGCCCAATATACTATCTGAAATAGGAGCGTCGTAAATTGAACAAATGTGATAGAATTACGCAGAATTCTTATATTAACCATAATATAGAATGGTCTAATCGGGTCTCTGATTGCCCTACCATAGAAGTTTAATAGTCCATTTTACTCATCTTTTCATGCGCTTTACGGTCCCGCTTAGGCCAATACGCTATCTGAGATAGGACCGAAGTAAATTGAACAAATGTGTTAGAATTTCGTTGAATTCATATATTAACCATAATTTAAAATGATCTAATCGGGTCTCTGAATGGCCTATCATAGAAGGTTGATAGTGCATTTTACTCGTCGTTTAATGCGCTTAAAGGTGCCGAGCCGCCTAGCCCAATACGCAATCTGAAGTTGGAGCAAAGTAAATTGAACAAATGTGATAGAATTTCGCTAAATTCTTATATTAACGATAATATAAAATCATCTAATCGGGTCTCTGATTGCCCTGTCAAAGAAGTTCAGTAAAGCATTTTACTTGTCAGTTCATGCGCTTTAAGGTGCCGCCGAGCCCAATACGCTATCTGAAATAGGAGCGACATAATTTGAACAAATGTGATAGAATTACGCAGAATTCTTATATTAACCATAATATAGAATGATCTAATCTTGTCTGTGATTGCCCTATCATAGAAGTTTATCAGTGCATTTTACTCGACATTACATGCGCTATAAGATGCCGCTTAGCCCAATACGCTATCTGAAGTAGGAGCGACGGAAATTGAACAAACGTGATAGAATTACGCAGAAGTATTATATTAACCATAACATAATATGATCTATTTGGGTCTCTGATTGCCCTATCATAGAAGGTTAGTAGTGCATTTTACTCATCATTCCACGCGCTTTAAGATGCCGCCTAGCCCAATATACTATCTGAAATAGGAGCGTCGTAAATTGAACAAATGTGATAGAATTACGAAGAATTCTTATATTAACCATAATATAGAATGATCTAATCGGGTCTCTGATGGCCCTACCATAGAAGTTTAATAATCCATTTTACTCATCTTTTCATGCGCTTTACGGTCCCGCTTAGGCCAATACGCTATCTGAAATAGGACCGAAGTAAATTGAACAAATGTGTTAGAATTTCGTTGAATTCTTATATTAACCATAATATAAAATCATCTAATCGGGTCTCTGATTACCCTATCAAAAAAGTTCAGTAGTGCATTTTACTCGTCATTTCATGCGCTTTAAGGTGCCGTCTAGCCCTATCCGCTATCTGAAATTGGAACTGCGTAAATTGAACAAATGTGATGGAGTTACGCAGAATTCTTATGTTAACCATAATATCAAATGATCTAATCGGGTCTCTGATTGCCCTATCAAAGAAGTTTGGTAGTGCATTTTACTCGTCATTTCATGCGCTTTAAGGTACCGTCTATCCCAATCCGCTATCTGAAATTGTAGATACGTAA
This sequence comes from Macropis europaea, assembly GCA_916610135.2. Taxonomy (NCBI): domain Eukaryota; kingdom Metazoa; phylum Arthropoda; class Insecta; order Hymenoptera; family Melittidae; genus Macropis; species Macropis europaea. The sequence continues at coordinate 14,845 of CAKAJE020002097.1, forward strand.
ATTGAACAAATGTGACAGAGTTACGCACAATTCGTATATTAACCATAACATAAAATGATCTAATCTGGTCTCTGATTGCCCTATCTTAGAAGTTTAATAGTGCATTTTACACGTCATTTCATGCGCTTTAAGGTGCCGCTCAGCCCAATACGCTATCTGAAATAGGAGTGACGTAATTTGAACATATGTGATAGAATTTAGCTGAATTCTTATATTAACGATAATATAAAATGATCTAATCGGGTCTCTGACAGCCCTTTCATAGAAGGTTAGTAGTGCATTTTACTCGTCATTTCATGCGCTTTAAGGTGCCGTCTATCCCAATCCGCTATCTGAAATTGGAGATACGTAAATTTAACAAACGTGATAGAATTACGCTGAATTCTTATATTAATCAAAAGATAAGATGACCTTATTGGGTCTCTGATTGCCCTATCCTAGAAGTTTAGTAGTGCATTTTACTCGACATTTCGTGCGCTTTAAGATGCCGCTTAGCCCAATACGCTATCTGAAGTAGGAGCGACATAAATTGAACAAATGCAATAGAATTACGCAGAATTCTTATGTAGCAGTTACGGCACTGCTATCACATCCCTGCAGTCAGAGATCGAAATATTACCCTCGCTAACTTTCTTTTCTTTAAATGCTTCCGGCCTATCTTTCTTTAACAGTGTAAGGACACAGGCGCGTCGTAGGCCGGCACTGGACGACGGTTGCCGATCGCGCGACGAGTTTTTTCTTTTGTTTTCTGACCGCGCGCCGCGGTCACCAGGCAGAAAACACGAGGCAGAACCTCTTGCGACTCACCACGTGTACGACCGCGCGACGCAGACACTTACCTGTTTCTCATTCTGTGATATTAATTGTAAATAAATTGAGCGTGTAAAGCAAATCGGAGTTATCCATTACGCACACATTCACCTCAATTATTGGTGACCCCGACGTGATCGCGACGTGATCGTGATCGTGACAAGACAATTTTTTTTTCTCTCCATCGACCGTATTTCTTTCAAGACTTCCGTGAACATTTTATACAACAGTGTAATTCGTGCAGAACTGCTAAAAGTGTAAGTGATCTCTCCGCTGAAGCAGCAATACAGCCATGAACGTGGATATCCCTGCCAACGCCTCCACGAGCAGAGCGTCGATAGAAAGAGTCGCCGTTCGTATACCGGATTTTTGTCCTAGCGATCCGGAAATGTGGTTCAGCATGGTGGAAAGGAGTTTCGAGGTATCCGGAGTGACCACCGACAGCACCAGGTTCGGGTATATCCTGAGTGCCCTGGATCCACGTTACGCCACAGAGGTTCGAGACATAATAATGAACCCGCCAGCGACCGGTCAGTATGAAAAACTAAAAACCGAGCTGATCCGACGTTTGAGCGTGTCTCAAGAGCAGAAGACGCGACGCCTCCTGGAGCATGAGGAAATCGGCGATCGGAAACCTTCGCAATTTTTGAGGCATCTGCGCAGCCTAGCCGGGACGCAAGTATCAGACGCCTTATTGCGAACCCTTTGGCTAGGGAGGTTACCGACGAGCACGCAGGTAATTTTAGCCACGCAGAAGGACACGGAACTGGACAAAGTGGCCGAGCTGGCGGACGCTATCACCGATGCCAGGCCTCATCGCCATCAAATTGCCGAAGCGTCACCCCCGGCGCCGCAGGAAATCGACGCAGATAGGTCCCTCGAGGCTTTATTGCAATTGAAAATGTCGCAGCTCGCTCTGTCGCTACGAGAAGAAATAGCGGCGCTTCGTCAAGAAATGACGAGCGATCGTACCTCGCGGAGAGATAGGGAGCCTCGATCCCGTTCACGTCCTCGGAGCCGTTCCGGATCTCGATCGAGGAAGCGCACACATGGCAAGGATGGAATTTGCTGGTACCACTGGAGTTTCGGTACCGACGCAAGGGACTGCATTAAGCCGTGCACCTTCCAGGCGGGAAACATTCCGGGCAGTCGTTAACGACGGCTAGCTACCCCAGCCCGACTTTACGCCGTCTCTTCGTTATAGATTACGACACGAAGACGCAATTTTTGGTCGACACAGGCGCCGACCTCTGTGTCTTTCCACGAGCAATGATCCGAGGACGGCGTGAAAAATCAAACTACGAGCTTTCCGCAGCAAACGGCACCACCATCGCAACGTACGGGATTACGACTTTAACTCTCAATTTAGGGTTACGTCGGGTTTTCACATGGAGATTCGTAATCGCCGACGTCTCCAGGCCCATAATCGGGGTCGATTTCCTCGCTCACTTCGGACTAATAGTAGACGTTCGCAATCGCCGTCTCTTAGATCAAGTGACGTCTCTCTCGACACGAGGAATGCCTGCCCGTGAAGCCGTCCCGAGCATCAAAACAGTCTTCGGGGAATCCGCTTATCATGTTCTACTCCAGCGATTTCCCGAAATTACGAAACCGGAAGGAACACCTTCCGAACCAAAACACAGCACGATGCACCACATTCGTACTGCACCAGGTCCACCTGTTACCTGCAAACCACGGCGTCTTGCACCAGGTAGGCTACAGGCAGCCAAAAAGGAATTTGAAACCATGTCGCGATTAGGAACAACCCGACCGTCGGAGAGTAGCTGGTCGTCACCTTTGCACATGGTACCCAAAAAAGGAAGTGACGAATGGAGACCATGTGGCGATTATCGTGCTCTCAACGCCAGGACCTTGCCGGACCGATATCCCGTCAGGCATATTGAAGATTTTACACAAACTTTGCGGGGTAAGAAAATTTTTTCTACCATTGATCTCGTTCGAGCTTACAACCAAATCCCCGTTGCACCCGAAGATATTCCGAAGACAGCTATTACCACTCCTTTCGGATTATTCGAATTTCCGTTCATGTCGTTTGGGTTACGCAACGCGGCTCAAACCTTTCAGCGCTTTATCGATGAAGCGTTGCGAGGTTTGAACTTTTGTTTCGCATACATTGACGACATACTGGTGGCTTCAACATCCGAAGAGGAACACCTTCAACACCTCAAGATAGTTTTTGAACGGCTAAAACAATACGGTATAGTGATAAATACTGCAAAATGTATCTTCGGAAGGACGGAGTTAAAATTTTTAGGCTACCTGGTGTCGGAATCAGGCACCCGACCATCCACCGAAAAGGTTGAGGCCATTTTAAAGTATCCACGGCCGACCACAGCGAAACAATTACGGCAGTTTTTAGGTATGGTAAATTTTTATAGACGTTTCATACCTAAAGCCGCACAGGTACATGCACCTCTGAACGACATGCTGGCGGACAATATAAAAGGCAGCGGACCTGTAAATTGGACACCAGACGCCACCGCAGCATTTGAAGACTCTAAAAAGGCGTCAGTAGAGGCTACTCTACAAACACACCCTGGAATCGACGCACCATTGGCCATCATATGCGGCGCCTCGAATTCTGCTGTTGGCGCCGCGTTTCAACAACGCATCGGTGATAATTGGGAACCACTGGGATTCTTTTCAAAAAAACTCAGCTCAACGGAACAGAAATACGCTACATACGACAGAGAATTACTCGCTATCTACATCGCAGTCAAATATTTCCGTCATATGATCGAGGGAAGAACTTTCACTATCGTCACAGACCACAAACCAATCATTTACGCTTTCCAACAGAAACCAGAAAAATTCACCCCAAGACAATTTCGATATCTCAGCTTCATTAGTGAATTCTCATCAGACATCCGCCACGTAGCAGGTCGAGATAACGTTGTCGCCGATGCGTTTTCAAGAGTGGACGAAATCGAAGAGACTTTGGATTTTGAAATGCTGGCCAAATCGCAAGAAGAAGACGAGGAATTACTGACGTACTTACAAGGCAACACCGGTTTGAATTTAAAACGCATATCCATTCCTGGAAGTACACAACAAATTTGCTGTGACATATCTACAGACACCGTTCGCCCTTTCCTCACAAAATCGTTTCGTCAAACTGCATTCAACGCACTACACAAAATATAGCATCCAGGAATCAACGCCACTGTCAAACTGATCACGCAAAGGTACATTTGTCCATCGATCAAAACAGACTGCAGAAGATGGGCCCGGAACTGTCTCCAATGTCAACGCTCCAAGATCTCCTGGCACGTATCAGCACCCCTCGGTACTTTTTCGCGACCATCGGCGAGGTTCGAACATGGTCATTTGGACATTGTCATCCTACCTGTCTCCGAAGGATACAGATATTGCCTTACCTGCGTGGATCGCTTTACGCGCTGGCCTGAGGCAATACCTCTCCGCGACCAGGAAGCAGCCACAGTAGCTGGAGCCTTTTATGAGGGGTGGATTGTTCGGTTTGGAACGCCACTAAGGATCACCACGGACCAAGGTAGACAATTTGAGTCCAATCTTTTTAAACAATTAAGCTTGTTAACAGGTAGCAGACATTTAAGAACTATGGCATATCACCCGGCTGCTAATGGGATGGTGGAAAGGTTCCACCGTCAGTTAAATGCAGCCATACGTTGCCATGAAAATCAACGTTGGACAGAGATTCTTCCCACCACGTTGCTGGGTATTTGTTCAGCCTGGAGGGAAGATTTAAAAGCAACGGCAGCAGAGTTGGTGTACAGCGAACCATTGCGACTTCCTGGAGAATTCCTGTCTCCGCGTCCAGGTGAAGCTGACACTGGCGCAACTTCATTTGTAAAGGAACTGCGACAACATTTCCAGGATCTGAGCCCAGTCGCAGGTTCTCACCATGGGTCACGGCGGACCTTCGTGTACAAAGACCTTGCCAGTTCTGAGCATGTTTTCGTACGACACGACGCATCGAAAGGCATTCTACAACAGCCTTATGATGGACCATATCGCGTCATTAGCCGCGGACATAAAACTTTTCTAATAGACCGTCAAGGACAACATGTCACAATTTCAATCGAGAGGTTAAAACCGGCGTATATTGTAAGTGATCATTTAACACATGAAAATTGTAATAATTCCGCCACAGAACCAAATGTATCTCGCGATATTGTAACACCACAATTTACCACCCGCGCAGGTAGGCGAGTACGATTTCTCGACAGGTTTCAAGTTGGATTTTCGTGATTAGGTAAATCACTGGCAGGGGGGTGATGTAGCAGTTACGGCAATGCTACCACATCCCTGCAGTGAAAGATCGAAATATTGCCCTCGCTAACTTTCTTTTCTTTAAATGCTTCCGGCCTATTTTTCTTTAAAATTGTACGGACACAGGCGCGTCGTAGGCCGGCAACGGACGACGGTTGCCGATCGCGCGGCGAGTTTTTTCTTTTGTTTTCAAACCGCTCGCCGCGGTCACCAGGCAGAAAACACGAGGCAGAACCTCTTGCGACTCACCACGTGTACGACCGCGCGGCGCAGACAATTACCTGTTTCTCATTCTGTGATATTAATTGTAAATAAATTGAGCGTGTAACGCAAATCGGAGTTATCCATTACGCAAACATTCACCTCACTTATATTAACCATAATATAATACGATCTATTCGGATCTCGGATTGCCCTATCATAGAAGTTTAATAGTGCATTTTACTCGTCATTTCATTCGCTTTAAGGTGCCACTTAGCACAATACGCTATCTGAAATTGGAGCTACGTAAATTGAACAAACGTGATAGAATTGCGCAGAATTCTTTTAATAACCATAATATAATACGACCTATTCGGGTCTCTGATTCCCCTATCATAGAAGTTTAGTAGTGCGTTTTACTCGTCACTTCGTGCGCTTTAAGGTGCCGCCTAGCCCAATACGCTATCTGAAATAGGAGCGACATAAATTGAACAAATGTGATAGAATTACGCAGAATTATTATATTATCCATAATATAATACGATCTAGTCGGGTCTCCGATTGCCCTATCATAGAAGTTTAATAGTGCATTTTACTCGTCATTTCATAGGCTTTAACGTGCCGCCTAGCCCAATACGCTATCTGAAATAGGAGCGACGTAAATTGCACAAATGTGATAGAATTTCGCTGAATTCTTATTTTAACCATAATATAAGATGACCTAATCGGGTCTCTGATTGCCCTGCCCGAGAAGTTTAGTAGTGCATTTTACTCGTCATTTCATGCGCTTTAAGATGCCGCCTAGTCCAATGCGCAATCTGAAGTTGGAGCTACGTAAATTGAACGAACGTCATAGAATTACGCAGAATTCTTATATTAACCATAATATAATACGATCTTTCGGTTCTCTGATTGCCCTACCCTAGAAGTTTAATAGTGCATTTTACTCGACATTTCATGCGTTTTAAGATGCCACCTAGCCCAATACGCTATCTGAAATCGGGGCGACGTAAATTGAACGAATGTGATAAAATTTTGCTGAATTCTTATATTAACCATAATATAAGATGACCTAATCGGGTCTCTGTTAGCCCTATCCGAGAAGATTAATAGTGCATTTTACTCGACATTTCATGCGCTTTAAGATGCCGCCAGCCCAATACGCTATCTGAAATTGGAGCTACGTAAATTGAACAAACGTAATATAATTACGCAGAATTCTTATATTAACCATAAAATAATACGATCAATTCGGGTCTCAGATTGCCCTACCACAGAAGTGTAATAGTGCATTTTACTCCTCATTTCATGCGCTTTAAGGTGCCGCTTAGCCGATTACGCTATCTAAAATAGGAGCGACGTAAATTGAACAAGTGTGATAGAATTTCGCTGTATTCTTATATTTACCATAATATAAGATGACCTAATCGGGTCTCTGTTAGCCCTATCCGAGAAGTTTACAAGTTCATTTTACTTGACATATCATGCGCTTTAAGATGCCGTCTAGCCCAATACGCTATCTGAAATAGGAGCGACGTAAATTGAACAAATGTAATAGATTTACACTGAATTGTTATATTAATCATAATATAAGATGATCTAATCGGGTCTCTGATTGCCCTAACACAGAAGGTTAGTAGTGCATTTTACTCGTTATTCCATGCGCTCTAAGGTGCCGCCTAGCCCAATACGCTATCTGAAATAGGAGCGACGTAAATTGAACGTATGTGATAGAATTTCGCTGAATTCTTATATTAACCATAATATAAAATGATCAGATCGGGTCTCTGATTGTCCTATCATAGAAGGTTAGTAGTTCGTTTTAGTCGTCATGCCACGGGCTTTAAGAAGCCGCCTAGCACAATACGCTATCCGAAATAGGAGCGACGTAAATTGAACAAGTGTGACAGAATTACGCTGCATCCTTATATTAATCATAATATAAGATGACCTTACCGGGTATCTGATTGCCCTATCCTAGAAGTTTATTAGTGCATTTTACTCGACATTTCATGCGCTTTAAGATGCCGCTTAGCCCAATACGCTATCTGAAGTAGGAGCGACGTAAATTGAACAAACGTGATGGAATTACGCAGAATTCTTATATTAACCATAATATAAAATGATCTATTCGGGTCTCTGATTGCCTTATCATAGAAGTTTGATAGTGCATTTTACTCGTCATTTCATGCGCTTTAAGGTGCCGCCTAGCCCAATACGCTGTCTGAAATAGGAGAGACATAAATTGAACAAATGTGATAGAATTACGCAGAATTCTTATATGAACCATAATATAGAATGATCTACTCGGGTCTCTGATTGCCATATCATAGAAGTTTAATAGTGCATTTTACTCGGCATCTCATGCGCTTTAAGGCGCCGCTTATCCCGATACGCTATCAGAAATAGGAGCGACGTAAATTGAACAAATGTGATAGAAATTCGCTGAATTCTTATATTAACCATAATATTAAATGATCTAATCGGGTCTCTGATTGCCCTATCCGAGAAGTTTAGTAGTGAATTTTACTCGACGTTTCATGCGCTTTAAGATGCTCCTCGCCCAATACGCTATCTGAAATAGAAGCGTCGTAAATTGAACAAATGTGATAGAATTACGCAGAATTCTTATATTAACCATAATTTAAAATGACCTAATCGTATCTCTGATTGCCCTATCCGAGAAGTTTAGTAGTGCATTTTACTCGTCATTTCATGCGCTTTAAGATGCCGAATCACCCAATACGCTATCTGAAATAGGAGCGACGTAAATTGAACAAATGTGATAGAATTACGCACGAATTCTTATATTAACCATAATTTAAAATGATCTGATCGGGACTCTGACTGCGCTATCATAGAAGTTTAATAGTGCATTTTACTCGTCATTTCATGCGCTTTAAGATGCCGAATCACCCAATACGCTATCTGAAATAGGAGCGACGTAAATTGAACAAATGTGATAGAATTTTGCTGAATTCTTATATTGACCATAATATAATATGATCTATTCGGGTCTCTGATTGCCCTATCATACAAGCTTAATAGTGCATTTCACTCGCCATTTCATGCGCTTTAAGGTGCCGCCTAGCCCAGTACGCTATCTGAAATGGGGACGACATAAATAGAACAAATGTGATAGAATTACGCAGAATTCTTATATTAACCATAATATAATACGATCTATTCGGGTCTCTGATTGCCCTATCATAGAAGTTTAATAGTGGATTTTACTCGTCACATCATGCGCTTTAAGGTGCCGCTTGGCCCAATACGCTATCTGAAATAGGAGCGACATAAATTGAACAAATGTGATAAAATTACGTTGAATTCTTATATTAACAATAATACAAAATGATCTAATCGGGTCTCTGATTGCACTGTCATTGAAGTTTACTAGTGCATTTTACTCGACATTTCATGCGCTTTAAGATGCCACCTAGCCCAATACGCTATCTGAAATAGGGGCGACGTAAATTGAACAAATGTGATAGAATTACGCAGAATTCTTATATTAAACATAATATAATACGATCTATCCGGGTCTCTGATTGCCCTATCATAGAAGTTTAATAGTGCATTTTACTCGTCATTTCATGCGCTTTGAGGTGCCGCCTACGCCAATACGCTATCTGAAATAGGAGCGACACAAATTGAACAAATGTGATAGAAGTACGCAGAATTCTTATATTAACCATAATACAAAATAATCTCATCGGGTCTCTGATTGCCCTATCAAAGAAGTTTAGTAGTGCATTTTACTCGTCATTTCATGCGCTTTAAGGTGCCGCTTATCCCAATACGCTATCGGAAATAGGAGCGACGTAAATTGAACAAATGTGATAGAATCTCGCTGAATTCTTATATTAACCATAATATAAAATCATATAATTGGGTCTCTGATGGCCGTATTTGAGAGGGTTAGTAGTGCATTTTACTCGCCATTTCATGCGTTTTAAGATGCCGCCTAGCTCAATACGATATCTGGTGTAGGAGAGACGTGAAATGGACAAAATGTGATAGAGTTACGATGAATTCTTATATTAACAATAATATAAGATGATCTAATCGGGTTTCTGATTGCCCTATCATAGAAGTTTACTAGTGCATTTTACTCGACATTTCATGCGCTTTAAGATGCCACCTAACCCAATACGCTATCTGAAATTGGGGCGACGTAAATTGAACAAATGTGATAGAATTACGCAGAATTCTTATATAAACCATAATATAATACGATCCATCCGGGTCTCTGATTGCCCTATCATAGAAGTTTGATAGTGCATTTTACTCGTCATTTCATGCGCTTTAAGGTGCCGCCTAGTCCAATACGCTATCTGAAATAGGAGCGACACAAATTAAACAAATGTGATAGAAGTACGCAGAATTCTTATATTAACCATAATATAAAATGATCTAATCGGGTCTCAGATTGCCCTATCATAGAATGTTAGTAGTGCATTTTACTCGCCATTCCACGTGCTTTTAGATGCCGCTTAGTCCAATACGCTATCTGAAATAGGAGCGACGTTAATTGAACAAATGTGATAGAATTACGCTGCATTCTTATATTAATCATAATACAAGATGACCTGATCGGGTCTCTGATTGCCCTATCCTAGAAGTTTATTATTGCATTTTACTCGTCATTTCGTGCGCTTTAAGGTGCAGCCTATCCCAATACGCGACCTGAAGTTAGAGCTACGTAAATTGAACAAATGTGATAGAGATACGACGAATTCTTAAATTAACCATAATATCCGACGATCTAATCGGGTCTCTGATTGCCCCATTCTAGAAGTTTAGTAGTGCACTTTACTCGACATTTCATGCGCTTTAAGATGCCGCTTAGGCGAATACGCTATCTGAAGCAGGAGCGCCGTAAATTGAACAAATTTGATAGAATTACGCAGAATTCTTATATTAACCATAAAATAATATGATCTATTCGGGTCACTGATTGCCCTATCATAGAAGTTTAATAGTGCATTTTACTCGTCATTTCATGCATTTTAAGGTGCCGCCTACCCCAAATACGCTATCTGAAATAGGAGCGACGTAAATTGAACATATGTGATAAAATTACTCTGAATTCTTTTACTAACAATAATATAAAATGATCTAATCGGGTCTCTGATTACCGTATCACTGAAGTTTAGCAGTGCATTTTAATCGGCATCTCATGCCCTTTAAGATTCTGCTTAGCCCAATACGCTATCTGAAATAGGAGCGACGTAAATTGAACAAATGTGATAGAATTTCGCTCAATTCTTATATTAACCATAATATAAAATGGTCTATTCGGATCTCTGATTGCCCTATCATAGAAGTTTAATAGTGCATTTTACTCGTCATTTCATGCGCTTTAAGATGCCACATAGTCCAAAACGCTATCTGAAATTGGAGCTACGTAAATTGAACAGACGTGATAGAATTACGCAGAATTCTTATATTAACCATAATATAATACGATCTATTCAGTTCTCTGATTGCCGTATCATAGAAGTTTAATAGTGCATTTTACTCGCCATTTCATGCGCTTTAAGGTGCCGCCTAGCCCATTACACTATCTGAAATAGGAGCGACGTAAATTGAACAAATGTGATAGAATTTCGCCGAATTCTTAAATTTGACAATAATATAATACGATCTATTCGGGAAACTGATTGCCCTATCATAGAAGCTTAATAGTGCATCATACTCGACATTTCATGCGCTTTAAGGTGCCGCCTAGCGCAATACACTATCTGAAATAGGAGCGACATAAATTGAACAAACGTGATAGAATTACGCAGAATTCTTATATTAACCATAATATAGAATGATCTAATCGGGTCTTTGATTGCCCTATCATCGAAGATTAGTGGTGCATTTTACTCGTCATTCTACGCGCTTTAAGATGCCGCCTAGCCCAACTCGCTACCTGAAATAGGGGCGACGTAAATTGAACAAATGTTATAAAATTTCGCTGAATTCTTATATTAACCATAATGTAAGATGACCTAACCGGGCCTCTGATTGCCCTACCCGGGAAGTTTCGTAGTGCATTTTACTGGACATTTCATGCGCTTTAAGATGCCGCCTAGCCCAATACGATATCTGAAATTGGAGCTACGTAAATTGAACAAACGTGATAGAATTACGCAGAATTCTTAAATTAACCATAATATAATACGATCTATTCGGGTCTCTGATTGCCCTATCATAGAAGTTAAACAGTGCACTTTACTCGTCATTTCATGCGCTTTAAGGTGCCGCCTAGCGCAATACGCTATCTGTAATTGGAGCGACATAAATTGAACAAATGTGATAGAATTACGCACAATTCTTATATTAACCATAATATAGAATGATCTAATCGGGTCTTTGATTGCCCTAGCATAGAAGGTTAGAAGTGTATTTTACTCGTTATTCTACGCGCTTTAAGGTGCCGCCAAGCCCAATACGCTATCTGAAATAGGAGCGACATAAATTGAACAAACGTGACAGAATTACGCAGAATTCTTATATTAACCATAATATAATACGATATATACGGTTCTCTGATTGACCTATCATAGAAGTTTAATAGTGCATTCTACTCGTCATTTCATGCGCTTTAAGGCGCCGCTTAGCCCAATGCGCTATCTGAAATGGGAGCGATGTAAATTGAATAAATGTGATAGAATTACGCAGAATTCTTATATTAACCATAATTTAAAATGACCCTGACGGGTCTGTGATTACCCTATCCGAGAAGTTTAGTAGTGCATTTTACTCGTAATTGCATACGCTTTAAGATGCCGCTTAGCCCAATACGCTATCTGAAATAGGAGCTGCGTAAATTGAATAAATGTGATAGAGTTACGCAGAATTCTTATATTAACCATAATATAAAATTATATAATCGGGTCTCTGTTTGCCCTACCCTAGAAGTTTAATAGTGCATTTTACTCGACATTTCATGCGCTTTAAGATGCCACCTAGTCCAAAACGCTATCTGAAATTGGAGCTCCGTAAATTGAACAGACGTGATAGAATTACGCAGAATTCATATATTAACCATAATATAATACGATGTATTCGGGTCTCTGATTGCCCTATCATAGAAGTTTAAAAGTGCATTTTACTCGTCATCTCATGCGCTTTAAGGTGCCGCCTAGCCCAATACGCTATCTGAAATAGGAGCGACGTAAATTGAACAAATATGATAGAATTTCGCTGAATTCTTATATTAACCATAATATAAAATGATCTAATCGGGTCTCAGATTGCCCTATCATAGAAGGTTAGGAGTGCATTTTACTCGTCATTCCACACGCTTTAAGTTGCCGCCAAGCCCAATATATTATCTGAAATAGGAACGACGTAATTTGAACAAATGTGATAGAATTACGCTGCGTCCTTATATTAATCATAATATAACAAGACCTATTCGGGTCTCTGATTGCCCTGTCCAAGAAGCTTAGTAGTGCATTTTACTCGACATTTCATGCGCTTTAAGATGCCACCTAGCCCAATACGCTATCTGAAATAGGGGCGACGTAAATTGAAAAATGTGATAAAGTGACGCTAAATTCTTATATTAAGAATAATATAAAATGATCTAATCGGGTCTCCGATTGCCCTATACTAGAAGTTTAGTAGTGCATTTTACACAACATTTCATGCCCATTATCATACCGCTTAGACCAATACGCTATCTGAAATAGGGGCGACGTAAATTGAAAAATGCGATAAAATGACGCTAAATTCTTATATTAAGAATAATATAAAATGATCCAATCGGGTCTCTGATTACCGTATCACTGGAGTTTAGTAGTGCATTTTAATCGGCATCTCATGCCCTTTAAGATTCTGCTTAGCCCAATACGCTATCTGAAATAGGAGCGCCGTAAATTGAACAAATGTGATAGAATTTCGCTGAATTCTTATATTAACCATAATATAAAATGATCTAATCGGGTCTGTGATTGCCCTATCATAGTTTAATAGTGCATTTTACTCGTCATTTCATGCGCTTTAAGATGCCGCTTAGCCCAATACGCTATTTGAAATAGGAGCGACGTAAATTGAAGAAATGTGATAGAATTACGCTGAATTCTTATATTAATCATAATATAAGATGACCTAATCGGGTCTCTGATCGCCCTATCATAGGAGTTTAGTAGTGCATTTTACTCGTCATTTCATGCGCTTTAAGGTGCCGTCTAGCCCAATCAGCTATCTCAAATTGGAGATACGTAAATTGAACAAATGTGAGAGAAATACGCATAATTCTTATATTAACCATAATATAAAATGATCTAATCGGGTCTCTGATTGCCCTATCATGGAAGTTTAATAGTGCATTTTACTCGACATTTCATGCGCTTTAAGGTGCCGCTTAGCCCAATACGCTATTTGAAATAGGAGCAACGTAAATTGAACAAACGTGATAGAATTTCGCTGAATTCTTATATTAACCATAATATAAAATGATCTAATCGGGTCTCTGATTGCCCTATCATAGAATGTTAGTAGTGCATTTTACTCGCCATTCCACGCGCTTTAAGATGCCGCCTAGCACAATACGCTATCTGAAATAGGAGCGACGTAAATTGAACAAATGTGATAGAATTACGCAGAATTCTTATATTAACCATGAGTTAAAATGATCTAATCGGGTCTCTGATTGCCCTATCAAA